>SZWC01021575.1:7336-29099 GCA_023375785.1 Penium margaritaceum | reverse complement strand
CTATATCTATATCTATATCTATATCTATATCTTTATCTATATCTATATCTATATCTTTATCTATATCTATATCTATATCTATATCTATATCTATATCTATATCTATATCTATATTTATATCTATATCTATATCTATATCTATATGTATATCTATATCTATATCTATATCTACATTTATATCTATATCTATATCCATATCTATATCTATATCTATATCTATGTCTATATCTATGTCTATATCTATGTCTATATCTATGTCTATATCTACATCTATATCTATATCTTTATCTATATCTATATCTATATCTATATCTATATCTATATCTATATCTATATCTATATCTATATCTATATCTATATCTATATCTATTTCTATATCTATACCTTCATCTTTATCTCTATCTATATCTTTATCTATATCTTTATCATTATCTGCATCGATTGTTCTGCTAATGGCATAAACAGGTCCCAAACCCAGAAGTGGCCTAAAGATTGCTTTGCATTTTTTGACCTACATCGCCACTTTGTCACGGCCACTTTTTCTGTGTTGAGAGGGAATTCTCCGGAATACCACATGATCCTCGCGGGATGACAACAACTTCCATGTCATTTTTGGAACTCGTTAGAACATATTCTGGACGTTCCTTGACATCTCAAGGCTACGAATGGAATTCCAAGTAACCGTGTGAACCAAGGATTTGTCCTCGAATTTTTAGAAGCTTGGGGAGCTTCTCAAACGAACAAAACAGAATACGGATTCGCGTCACGTGAACCGTGAGATCACTGAACGGCTTGAATGAGCCTCTTCTCTCTTGCACTCTCCATTTTTATGTACATCGCCAAGTTTTGGCACCCACAACATGAAATTATACTTTCCGCTTCTCAAAGACCTCCAACTAACCCCACTCTTGTGAAAAGTGACAAGCCCCGTTTTCAACTGTGAACCACCGCACTTCCAACCGGCGTAACATTTGGTATCAGAGTGCTTTGGCCCGGGTGGGACATCGGACTTTTTTTACATCAACACGAGACTCGCATGTGTCTTCAAGCGCATCTCCACCGAGGAGACGTTTGCAGTCCTCACGACGAAGTCGGCGCACGAAGGGAACGCACTCGGCAACAACAGTCATAACCGGCAAAGACACCGGCGATGGCCGAAGGCGCCACGTGAAGGACCTTCAGCCTCATTGAGGTGGATGATCGGATGATGACTTGCATCTCGACTAGCGCAACTAATCTGGAGCTCGGCATGTGAGACATGCCAGCACCTCTTGCACCACCGACCAATACGACTCCATCATCGACACACGAGAAAAATGCGGAGCTAACTGGCCGGCAGGCACAAATGGAAGCGTCTCAACGTACGAACATAGAACAACTACAGCAGTACGCAACCCAAATCCACTACTCAAAAGCAAGAGAAGCGGTTATCGCTGATTGACTTCACATCAGCGGGGCCTCAATTTGTCCAAGACTTCCTGAGCCGTTCAATCTAGCTAACCCCAAGGGACCGACAATTAGGACTTTCCTCTCTAGTTTTGAGGTTTACTTCATCGCTGACGGGGTTCGCTCGGATGAATAGAAGATGAACCTCGTAGCCTCGCTTCTGCGGGGCACGGCTTTAAGTTGGTGGGCCGCTCTCATGGCCATCCAACGGCAGCAGGCAGCCAAAGGCGTTGATCCAACGGCTACCGCATCGTCGGCACCAGGCGTTTTGTCTCTTGAGAGGGTTCATCCAACCTGGAAATTATCAATAAAACCCCCATCCAACTAGCGCGAGTTCACCTAGGCACTCGTTGTCTGCTTCGGTAGCTAAACGAGAAAACAGAGGTTTGCTACCAACTGCAATGTCTGAAGCAACTGTCCAGCGTGGCAGAGTACATGCAGCGTTTTCACGAAATCATCATCGTGAGCAACCTCACAGGGGATGGACTCTGTTCTCGCTACAACACCTTCCTCAAACGTGATGTTTTCAGAGCCATCGCATACTACGGCATCACCAACGATCTGCCACTGATCATCGCAGCCACTGAACGCATCGACTCCGCAGATTTCCACTCAAAGTTCAGCGAATCCTACGGCTGGCACCCAAAATATCAACCGCAACAGAGCAGCGGGCATCGGTCGCAGAATTTGGAGACCTTGACTCTGATGGAAGTCGATGCTGTTGAGCAAAAAGGAGATCAACGGACCTGCTATAGCTACGGATAGATCGGACACATCGTGAGGAACTTCCCTAGATGAAACCAAAAGGGGGGGAAGGAGCCGGAAAAGCAAAAAGGAGGAGAGGAGTCGGGGAATGGCCGAGGGCAGGAGTAAACAGCAAAACTTTTTCCCCCGCCAAAAACCCGCGCCGAACGATCGCCGGCCCAAACGGCTACGATTGCCTAATACGAAGGTTCCAGAGATCCAAAAATTCAACGAGGGATATGAGGACAACCAGCCTGTGATACTGTTGAGAGTGCAACCAAGGGGTTGCAAAAGTCAAAAAACGTTGCTGGTGTTGCTTGATGGAGGTGCATCTCACAGTTTTGTATTTGGTTGACTGGTGAAAAATCTGGGCTTGCAGCATAAACCTGAATCTTTTGAAGGAAAAATTGTCGACAAAGGACTTTGCATCCGCCGACAAAAGCAACCATTTTGACTGCAGATTGAGGATCTTTAGGAAGTAACTATCTAGAGATCCTGCCAAATGAGTGACTACAAGGTGGTCCTCAGGCAAGATTTCCTCTACCAACAGAATCTGCAAGTCGACTGGAGCAGCGGCGCTGTCCACATCGAACGCGACAGGCAGCAGATTTTCCTACTGCTCGTGCCATAGCCCAAATCCGGCTGATGTGCGACAAACGACATAACCAGAGTAGCAGTAACCGTACGCAAGCAATGGCCACCAGCTAGGCCAATCTCACTCAACGTGGCAAAGAGTTACGTGAGAAGAGGGCCCACAGCGAGGTTGGTCCACGTTGATCACCGCATGCAACAAATCAGCCACCATAGTAAACGTATCAGCCTCATTAGCGGCATAAGCCTTATCAACCTCATCGACATCAAAGTTTGTAAACATACCAGTGGATTTCACTCCGCTTTTGAAAACATTTTGAGGGTTGTTCCTCGTCAAACTACCGAGTGAACTCCCTCCTAAGTGCGACATTGACCACTAAACTAAGTTCAACCCAGCAGAAAACGAGCCGTCAAGTGAACTTATCGGATGAGTGATCACGAATTTACGAAGCTCAAGTGATAGCTGAAAGACATGCTAACTCAGGGGTTCATACGATTGTCCGTCTCCCTGTATGCCGCACCAATGTTGTTCGTAGAAAATAAAACTGGCAAAATGCGGATGTGCATGGATTACCAGGCGTTGAACGACATCAAATTCAAGAACCGCTACCCTCTACCTCAAACGGACAAGCTTTTTGACCAACTATGTGGAGCAAGAATTTTCAACAAAATCGATCCACGGAGCGGCTACCACCAAATTTGCATCACCAACAAGGATGTTGCAAAACCTGCCTTCCAAACTCGTTACGGGCACTTTGAGTTCACGATTTTGTCGTTTGGACTCATAAACGTCTCTGCAACGTTTATGGCAGGGATGAACAATATCTTTCGCCCATACCTCAACGATTTTGTTGTTGTATACCTCGACGACATCCTCGTGTACAACCAAACCCTAGAGGATTATCAACGACATCTTCGTCAGGTGCTCAGGGTCCTCCAACGGAAGGAGTTCTATGGGAAGCTCTCAAAGTGTGACTTTGCTCAACGTTCAATTGTGTTGCTCGATCACATCATTGGAGGTGGACGGATATCCATGGACCCAAAAAAGATATCTGCGGTGGCAGATTGGCCAACTCCAGCAAAATTATGCGATGTACAAGTTTTTCTTGGATTTTGCAACTATTATCGAAGGTTTGTGCAGGATTATGCCCAAGTGCCAGTGCCTCCTTCTGATCTCACTCGCAAAACCTGTGAGAGGAATTGGGGAGACAGCAAACAAGAAGCTTTTACCCCCTTAGGCAAAGCTCTGACCTCGGCGCCAATCCTTCAATTGGCAGATCCAACAGACGACTACATCATGGCCACATATGCCTCCGATTGAGCAATCAGAGCCATCCTTCTATAGGAAAATGGTGAAGGAGAATAACACATTGCGTACATGTTGTGGAATCTTGACGGGACAGAGCTCAACTATGTCGTCCACGAGAAAGAAATGCTTGCGATTATCTATGCCTTCAAAACATGACACTGTTATTTGGAATGCCACAAATGTGTTGTTGCAATGGATCACCACGCCCTCAAGTACCTGAAAATAGAGCCAAACCTCAGCCAAAGACAAACTCGATGGATGGAGCTGCTTGAGGCCAAATTCGACTACAAAATCAAGTATTGGCCCAGGAAGACAAATCCAGCGGACGCGCTAAGCCGTCAGCTTGATCTCGCGGAGGTCAACGCACTGCACATTCAAGGAGACCCTTACATGGCAAAGTTATTCACATGTGGCTACGGGGACCACTAAGCCTACCACACGACGAAGCTCCACTTCACAGGCTCTTATTGGCACAGAAAGCATAAAAATCAAGTCATTGTCCCTGAGGTTGAGGTGCTACGACACGGGAATGCCACGAAAACGGTCGAGAAGGCCACTTTGGAACCGAAAAGACTGAGAAGAATCTTACAAAAGCAATATTGGTGGGACAAAATGGGGGTTGACGTCGCAAGCTTCTGCAAAAGCTGTGACCTTTGCCAGTGACACAAGAGTCAACGCACCGAACCCCTTGGACTACTACAACCATCACCAATACTAGAGGAATTGTGGACCGACATCTCCATGGATTTCGTGACCAGTTTGCTAGTCACACCAGAGGGGTTCCAAGCTATACTTGTCAACGTCGACAGGTTCTCAAAGATGGCGCACTTCACTCCGACCACTACAGATGTAACGGCTGAAGGATCATTGCAACTGTTCCTTGACCAAATCTTCCAACTACATGGAGTTCCGCGATCAATCACGAGCGATCAAGATGTGTGGTTCACCAGCCAGTTTTGGCAAGATTAAATGCAGTAGTATGGGAGTTGACTTCAAATTTCAACAGCATTCCATCTGCAAACTGATGGACAAACCAAGCGAACAAACCAAACGGTCCAGCAACTTCTTTGAACTCTATGTGAACCTCACGGCATCAACTGGGCAGTCAAGCTGCCAATAGAAGAGTTCACATATAATTCAACAACATCTGCCGCAACGAGGAAAACATCGTTTGAGGTGGTTTATGGAGGAGAACCAACCACCCCAATTGGTCTGCACACCGAGAGCGACATCCCCACCGTCAACGCACAGGGGCAAAGATTTTCCGCAATTTGGGAAGAAACTTTTCAAACTCTTGTAAAGACTCAAGCAGCCATGAAGCGGCAAGCCGATAAACATCGGCAAACAGAGGAGTTCAAGACCGGAGACAAAGTTTTGCTCAACTCCGTGACTGTCCAACTTTGCGGATCAAGTAATCCAAAGCTCAAACCCCAGTTGTTAGGACCTTTCAACATCTTGGAGATGCGTACTCCTGTCGTGGCAAAGCTCCAACTACCCGAACATACAGATTCACCCAGTCTTCCACANTCTATATCTATGTCTATATCTATGTCTATATCTATATCTATATCTATATCTATATCTATATCTATATCTATATCTATATCTATATCTATATCTATATCTATATCTATATCTATATCTATTTCTATATCTACATCTTTATCTTTATCTTTATCTTTATCTTTATCTATATCTTTATCTATATCTTTATCATTATTTGCATCTATTGTTCTGCCAATGGCATAAACAGGTCCCAAACCCAGAAGTGGCCTAAAGATTGCTTTGCCATTTTTGACCTACATCGCGACTTTGTCACGGCCACTTTTTATGTGTTGAGAGGGAATTCTCCGGAATACCACATGATCCTCGCGGGATGACAACAACTTCCATGTCATTTTTGGAACTCGCTAGAACATATTCTGGACGTTCCTTGACATCTCAAGGCTACGGATGGAATTCCAAGTAACCGTGTGAACCAAGGATTTGTCCTCGAATTTTTAGAAGCTTGGGGAGCTTCTCAAACGAACAAAACAGAATACGAATTCGCGTCACGTGAACCGTGAGATCACTGAACGGCTTGAATGAGCCTCATCTCTCTTGCACTCTCCATTTTTATGTACATCGCCAAGTTTTGGCACCCACAACATGAAATTATACTTTCCGCTTCTCAAAGACCTCCAACTAACCCCACTCTTGTGAAAAGTGACAAGCCCCGTTTTCAACTGTGAACCACCGCACTTCCAACCGGCGTAACATTTGGTATCAGAGTGCTTAGGCCCGGGTGGGACATCGGACTTTTTTTACATCAACACGAGACTCGCACGTGTCTTCAAGCGCATCTCCACCGACGAGACGTTTGCAGTCCTCACGACGAAGTCAGCGCAAGAAGGGAACGCACTCGGCGACAACAGTCATAACCGGCAAAGACACCGGCGATGGCCGAAGGCGCCACGTGAAGGACCTTCAGCCTCATTGAGGTGGATGATCAGATGATGACTTGCATCTCGACTAGCGCAACTAATCTGGAGCTCGGCATGTGAGACATGCCAGCACCTCATGCACCACCGACCAATACGACTCCATCATCGACACACGAGAAAAATGCGGAGCTAACTGGCCGGCAGGCAGAAATGGAAGCGTCTCAACGTACGAACATAGAACAACTACAACAGTACGCAACCCAAATCCACTACTCAAAAGCAAGAGAAGCGGTTATCGCTGATTGACTTCACATCAGCGGGGCCTCAATTTGTCCAAGACTTCCTGAGCCGTTCAATCTAGCTAACCCCAAGGGACCGACAATTAGGATTTTCCTCTCTAGTTTTGAGGTTTACTTCAACGCTGACGGGGTTCGCTCGGACGAATAGAAGATGAACCTCGTAGCCTCGCTTCTGCGGGGCACGGCTTTAAGTTGGTGGGCCGCTCTCATGGCCATCCAACGGCAGCAGGCAGCCAAAGGCGTTGATCCAACGGCTACCGCATCGTCGGCACCAGGCGTTTTGTCTCTTGAGAGGGTTCATCCAACCTGGAAATTATCAATAAAACCCCCATCCAACTGGCGCGAGTTCACCTAGGCACTCGTTGTCTGCTTCAGTAGCTAAACGAGAAAACAGAGGTTTGCTACCAACTGCAACGTCTGAAGCAACTGTCCAGCGTGGCAGAGTACATACAGCGTTTTCACGAAATCATCATCGTGAGCAACCTCACAGAGGATGGACTCTGTTCTCACTACAACACCTTCCTCAAACGTGATGTTTTTAGAGCCATCGCATACTACGGCATCACCAACGATCTGCCACTGATCATCGCAGCCACTAAACGCATCGACTCCGCAGATTTCCACTCAAAGTTCAGCGAATCCTACGGCTGGCACCCAAAATATCAACCGCAACAGAGCAGCGGGCATCGGTCGTAGAATTTGGGGACCTTGACTCTGATGGAAGTCGATGCTGTTGAGCAAAAAGGAGATCAACAGACCTGCTATAGCTACGGATAGATCGGACACATCGTGAGGAACTTCCCTAGATGAAACCAAAAGGGGGGTAAGGAGCCGGAAAAGCAAAAAGGAGGAGAGGAGTCGGGGAATGGCCGAGGGCAGGAGTAAACAGCAAAACTTTTTCCCCCGCCAAAAACCCGCGCCGAACGATCGCCGGCCCAAACGGCTACGATTGCCTAATACGAAGGTTCCTGAGATCCAAAAATTCAACGAGGGATATGAGGACAACCAGCCTGTGATACTGTTGAGAGTGCAACCAAGGGGTTGCAAAAGTCAAAGAACGTTGCTGGTGTTGCTTGATGGAGGTGCATCTCACAGTTTTGTATTTGGTTGACTGGTGAAAAATCTGGGCTTGCAGCATAAACCTGAATCTTTTGAAGGAAAAATTGTCGACAAAGGACTTTGCATCCGCCGACAAAAGTAGCCATTTTGACTGTAGATTGGGGATCTTTAGGAAGTAACCATCTAGAGATCCTGCCAAATGAGTGACTACAAGGTGGTCCTCAGGCAAGATTTCCTCTACCAACAGAATCTGCAAGTCGACTCGAGCAGCAGCGCTGTCCACATCGAACGCGACAGGCAGCAGATTTTCCTACTGCTCGTGCCATAGCCCAAATCCGGCTGATGTGCGACAAGCGACATAACCAGAGTAGCAGTAACCGTACGCAAGCAATGGCCACCAGCTAGGCCAATCTCACTCAACGTGGCAAAGAGTTACGTGAGAAGAGGGCCCACAGCAAGGTTGGTCCACGTTGATCACCGCATGCAACAAATCAGCCACCATAGTAAACGTATCAACCTCATTAGCGGCATAAGCCTTATCAACCTCATCGACATCAAAGTTTGTAAACATACCAGTGGATTTCACTCCGCTTTTGAAAACATTTTGAGGGTTGTTCCTCGTCAAACTACCGAGTGAACTCCCTCCTAAGTGTGACATTGACCACTAAACTAAGTTCAACCCGGCAGAAAACGAGCCGTCAAGTGAACTTACCGGATGAGTGATCACGAATTTACAAAGCTCAAGTGATAGCTGAAAGACATGCTAACTCAGGGGTTCATACGATTGTCCGTCTCCCCGTATGCCGCACCGATGTTGTTCATAGAAAAGAAAACTGGCAAAATGCGGATGTGCATGGATTACCAGGCGTTGAACGACATCAAATTCAAAAACCGCTACCCTCTACCTCAAACGGACAAGCTTTTTGACCAAATATGTGGAGCAAGAATTTTCAGCAAAATCGATCCACGGAGCGGCTACCACCAAATTTGCATCACCAACAAGGATGTTACAAAAACTGCCTTCCAAACTCGTTACGGGCACTTTGAGTTCACGATTTTGTCGTTTGGACTCATAAACATCCCTGCAACGTTTATGGCAGGGATGAACAATATCTTTCGCCCATACCTCAACGATTTTGTTGTTGTATACCTCGACGACATCCTCGTGTACAACCAAACCCTAGAGGATTATCAACGACATCTTCGTCAGGTGCTCAGGGTCCTCCAACGGAAGGAATTCTATGGGAAGCTCTCAAAGTGTGACTTTGCTCAACGTTCAATTTTGTTGCTCGATCACATCATTGGAGGTGGACGGATATCCATGGACCCAAAAAAGATATCTGCGGTGGCAGATTGGCCAACTCCAACAAAATTATGCGACGTACAAGTTTTTCTTGGATTTTACAACTATTATCGAAGGTTTGTGCAGGATTATGCCCAAGTGCCAGTGCCTCCTTCTGATCTCACTCGCAAAACCTGTTAGAGGAATTGGGGAGACAGCAAACAAGAAGCTTTTACCCCCTTAGGCAAAGCTCTGACCTCGGCGCCAATCCTTCAATTGGCAGATCCAACAGACAACTACATCATGGCCACATATGCCTCCGATTGAGCAATCGGAGCCATCCTTCTATAGGACAATGGCGAAGGAGAATAACACATTGCGTACATGTTGTGGAATCTTGACGGGACAGAGCTCAACTATGTCGTCCACGAGAAAGAAATGCTTGCGATTATCTATGCCTTCAAAACATGACACTGTTATTTGGAATGCCACAAATGTGTTGTTGCAACGAATCACCACGCCCTCAAGTACCTGAAAATAGAGCCAAACCTCAGCCGAAGACAAACTCGATGGATGGAGCTGCTTAAGGCCAAATTCGACTACAAAATCAAGTATTGGCCCAGGAAGACAAATCCAGCGGACGCGCTAAGCCGTCAGCTTGATCTCGCGGAGGTCAACGCACTGCACATTCAAGGAGACCCTTACATGGCAAAGTTATTCACATGCGGCTACGGGGACCACTAAGCCTACCACACGACGAAGCTCCACTTCACAGGCTCCTATTGGCACAGAAAGCATAAAAATCAAGTCATTGTCCCTGAGGTTGAGGTGCTACGACACGGGAATGCCACGAAAACGGTCGAGAAGGCCACTTTGGAACCAAAAAGACTGAGAAGAATCTTACAAAAGCAATATTGGTGGGACAAAATGGGGGTTGACGTCGCAAGCTTCTGCAAAAGCTGTGACCTTTGCCAGTGACACAAGAGTCAACGCACCGAACCCCTTGGACTACTACAACCATCACCAATACCAGAGGAATTGTGGACCGACATCTCCATGGATTTCGTGACCAGTTTGCCAGTCACAACAGAGGGGTTCCAAGCTATACTTGTCAACGTCGACAGGTTCTCAAAGATGGCGCACTTCACTCCGACCACTACAGATGTAACGGCCGAAGGATCATTGCAACTGTTCCTTGACCAAATCTTCCAACTACATGGAGTTCCGCTATCAATCACGAGCGATCAAGATGTGTGGTTCACCAGCCAGTTTTGGCAAGATTAAATGCAGTAGTATGGGAGTTGACTTCAAATTTCAACAGCATTCCATCTCCAAACTGATGGACAAACCAAGCGAACCAACCAAACGGTCCAGCAACTTCTTTGAACTCTATGTGAACCTCACGGCATCAACTGGGCAGTCAAGCTGCCAATAGAAGAGTTCACATATAATTCAACAACATCTGCTGCAACGAGGAAAACATTGTTTGAGGTGGTTTATGGAGGTGAACCAACCACCCCAATTGGTCTGCACACCGAGAGCGACATCCCCACCATCAACACACAGGGGCAAAGATTTTCCGCAATTTGGGAAGAAACTTTTCAAACTCTCGTAAAGACTCAAGCAGCCATGAAGCGGCAAGCCGATAAACATCGGCAAACAGAGGAGTTCAAGACCGGAGACAAAGTTTTGCTCAACTCCGTGACTGTCCAACTTTGCGGATCAAGTAATCCAAAGCTCAAACCCCAGTTGTTAGGACCTTTCAACATCTTGGAGATGCGTACTCCTGTCGTGGCAAAGCTCCAACTACCCGAACATACAGATTCACCCAGTCTTCCACATCAGCAAACTTTGACACGACATTGATCCAACAGCAAATTTTCCTGGATGCGTGGCACCTGCTTTGCCACTCATGATCGCAGATGGCAACCACGAGTACAAAGTTAAGGAAATCCTTGATCAATTTTCTTCATGAGCTTGGGGATACAACGCCTGGTCAGCTCCCGGCCGTTCTCACCTTGTGAATGGTCTCAGTCTAGAGCTTTCTGAACTTTTCTGGGAGATCAAGGCGGACAAGGTGGTGCATGTGGTCACCTAGGCGGTTCCTCCAGTTAGGGGTTGGTGCACTGTGTGACTTTGTCTCTGAGCACCTTGATTCTTGGTGGACCAGCCTATAGAACCACTACCACAGGTGTCACAACTGTCATGGCCTCCACTCCTCCATCCTCGTCTGCCTCCTCTTCTTCCTTTTCATCTTCTACTACTATTGTCGTCACTCATGCCGCAAAGGGCCGCTGATACGGCAGAGGCAGGGGTGGGAACTTCTGGACAAGAAGAAGGAGGATGACTCTCACGTGCTGATCAACTCCGTCATCTATTGGAACTGTGGCTCGAGCAAGCACAGTGCTTGCAAGTGCCCTCCTCATCCTGATGATGCCTGCTTAGCCGCTGCACAACGTGCTCACTAGGCTGTACTGCTAGTTTCTCCTCATCCGCATTGTCCTCTAGCTCTCTCCCCAGCCCTACTTCTTCGGCGGTGCACACCCACTCCATGATGGGGAATACCCTTGCTCCTCCATGCCATTGTCCCTGGAGGTGGATGCCACCCTATGGCACCCCATCCTTGACCTGGCTTCCTTCCTCCGCGTAAGTTATGTAACCTTAGCTCTTGCCTGATCCCTCGGTCTCCTCTGAGTCTCTCATGAAAGCAACAACTGATGCAAAATGTTAGTTGGAACAGTCTCTCACTCACCTGCTGCGTCTCCGTGATCAGGGAGGTGAGAATGTGACTGCACGCATAGAGGACATATGTGCCACTCTGACTCCTTGTCATGTAGGGTCCCGTCCAGGGAGTTATGGAAAGTATGCCATCGTGCATCCCGTGGATTTATTTGTGGCAGTTGATCACTCTTCCTTGGTGTCTTGCTGCCTGTAGCCAGTTCTCACTACTTGTTCCAACTGGTCGCACCGCTGCCCGTGACGTGTGGTGTTGTCCCATCTGACTGTACGTCTGGGTGCTTCTGGATCCTTGATTCCAGGGGCACCCACCACATGACCTCCGTTTGTGCTGCATTTATGACTCGTTCTTGTTGGCTCCATTTGTTTTTTCAGCACTGGATCAGGCCAGATACTCCCTATCCAGAGTTTAAGCGTTGTGCACTTTGTTGGTCCTAGTAGCGATGTGTACCTTCCCGACGTGATGTATGTGTTGGAGGTGTGCTCCTCTCCATGGTAGCAGTGACTCCAAACAGAAACACCAAGAAGATAAGCTCAAGTGGCTTAGTGGTAAAGGGTGTCTGCCTTTGGAGGTAAGGGCCCTGGTTCAAGTCTTGCAAGATGAATTTCTTTCCTGCCTCAAGGGAGGTAAAGAAATAGTTGCCAAGAAGCTAGCTCAACTTCTAGAGTCCCTCTCTAGGTTTCTAGAAGGCTAGGGGAAGGTCCAGGAAGGTCACAAACCTTTTAGAAGGGGTGGCCTGTTCTACAAGGCATCTAGAGGTGTCGTGGTATTATGGAAACCTTCCCACCTACTAGAACCAAGCTGAGGAATGTAGGAAGGGACAGAAGCTTCTAGAGGAGGGAAGAGATGCCTTCCTAGATGGAAAAAAGGACACGCTACCAAAGGACACTCTAGAAGCCATAGAATCTGCTAGAATGCTTCAAATCTGGAATGCCTTGGTATTCTGGAAAGCTTAAATCAGTGGCTATGAAATACAACTTCTTTTGAGCCTGAATAAATGTTTATTCCCAATCAATACAGGCCAAAACTATTGCCACTCGTTTTGATAAGTTTTCTGCCATCCTTGGAACTTGTTGCCTCCATAGTTTAATTCTCTCCAAAAACAGTTGGTAGCGTGAACAAGCCACTGCTAGGGATCCTCCAAGGTGCACATATACCCTCAAGCAAAAAAAATTGTTATGAGCCCACGCCCTTAAGAGTTCCCGATTCAGCTTGTGTACACGCTTCCAGCATCAAGGCATGGCCATCAACGAGCAAGAGAGCAGCCGTACCGTCCTCAAGTTCGATGGGACAGGCTTCTCCTTATGGAGGTGGCATTTTGAAGTCTTCCTTGATGACAAGGGACTGCCAGAGCTTGTGAAGGGTTAGGAGATTGCTCCGTCGAAGACTGCAACAACTGAGGTGAAGGAGGCTTTTAAGAAGTGCAACAAAACGGTGTTGGTGCTCCTAGTGTCCACGTTATGCCGGGCACAACTTGGGCACATCCAAAGATGCACCTTGGCCACAAAAGCATGGTCAAAACTCTTCTCCATCTACCAGCCTAGAAACCATGCCAATCAGCTCTTCATCTTCAAATTCCTCGTCACCCTTTGAGCCAATGAAGGCAACAATGTCATGGAGATCATGTAACAGATTGACTCACTCGCAACGGAGTGAGTGGCCACTGGTTGGGAGGTTGACGCTCAGTTGCAAGCTATGATCCTCCTCCTTGTCAATATTGACAGTTGGAGTCCCATGATCAAAGTCCTTGGCGGGTGGCCTTTTGACGAGCTGAAGTATTCAAAGGTTGCTGAGTATGTATACAATGAGTGGATGTATTGTGGCGGTTGAGAGAGTGCAGCAGCATCGATTCCTACATATACAATTGATCCTCACAGTGGAGGCCTAGGAAACAAGTGGAAGGGTACAAAGCATGACACCAAGAAGGGTGAAAAAAAGGAAAAGTACTTCAACCGCGGAAAGGAGGGTCACTTCACACAAAACTGCCCCAAGAAGAAACTAGACCGGTTGGGAAGAAGGACGAGCTGGCCCTCATGGCGTACAAGTCGACGGACTTGAAGGATCCGGGAGTTGTTGTCTAGACTCCCAATCAAGCCGCCACACGGAATGCAACAGGGCGGCATTCATCACCTACGGTGCCTCGGAGAGACGCATGACGGTGGCCAATGGAAAAACAGAGGTGGCCGCCGGCGAGGGGAGTGTTCGCATTGACTCAGTGGTGGATGGAAAATCTGTCACAATCACAGTCCATGACGTACTCCACATGCCTAATTTTAAGGAAAACCTGCTCTTCATCAGCCGCCTCACTGACAACGGAGTTTAGGTGCCCTTCACGAAGAAGGAGGCCTTCATCCGCAAGAAGGATAAATATGAGGTGATTGTGCTCACCAAAAGGGAGGACAACTTGTACCTGCTACTTGCCAATGTCCTCAACATCCAGGTGGGGTCCGACGCTGCTTACCTTGTAACGAAGAATGAAGGGGACCTGGACCTGCGGCATTGTCGACTTTGCCAATTTCACCATCAACGGTGAAAGAGATGGAAAAGAGGGAGGTGGTGCAGGGTCTCCAAATCAGGGGCCTCCATGCAAAAAAGGAGACCGTGTGTGAGCCATGTATTGTTGGCAAAGCAACGCAGTAACCATTTGTGGCCAAGGGGACGCGTGCATTGGCAAATTTGGTAGTGGAACACACTGATGTGTGTGGACTGTTTGAGAGCTCCTTCGGTGAAGCTCGCCACTTCCTCACCTTCATCGACCACCACAACCACAAACTCTATCTCTACCTCATGAAGTGAAAGAGTGAGTTCCTTGCGTACATGCAGGAGTTTGTGGCAGATGTGGAGTGGCAAACAGAGCTAAAGCTGAAGGCGTTCTGAAGTGACAATGATGGTGAGCATGCGGGCTGCCTTGGGTGGATGCAAGGACATTAAGTGGCAAAAAACAACTCCACACTCCCCACAGCAGAATGGTGCTACAGCGAGAGAAAATCACACAATCCTTAACATGGTGTGATCCATGTCGAGTTACGCCAGCCTTGCACAATGGCATTGGGCAGAGGCGGTACGGACAACAGCGTACACCATGAATGTTACACCGACCAAGCCGTTGAAGGACAAGAAGAGCAAGGCATGGAAGATGCCATAAGAGGTGTAGAGTGGAAGGAAGTTGGTAGCGCAGGCACGTAAAGGGCGGAGCAAGCTGGACCCGCATACCCGCTAATGAGTTTTCCTTGGGTATGAGAGCAGAAGCAAGGCGTACTGGCCCTTTGACCCGAGGAGGCAACAGATTTTGCTGAGTTTTAGTGTCACGTTTGATGAGAGAAGCGGTTGGACAGACAAGGAGGCAGGTCTCTCCAAGAGGGAGGAGTGGATGCCACTCCTTGAGGGGGAGACATTGGAGGACGTGAATGAGGGTGACGTTGACGCAGCAGCTCCAGACGAGCAGGATTTTCCAAGGGATGGGCAAGCTGCAAGTTTTACTCCGGCCAGTTTGTATGAGGAGTCTAAAGCACTGGAGTTGAACCAGGCGGCAAGGAGCCGGCCATTATCTCCAAGATCTCCAAGAGAGGGGGAGAAGGCGCTTGGAGAGGTTGGCACTGAGAGGGGAAAACAACAACAACAACAAAAACAACCGCCTCAATAGCCGCAAGCAAGCAGCCTTGTGCGGAGAAGAACCAAGAGGTACGATACCGACAAGGACATTTGGACTGGGTTTTCACAAGCCTTCTTTACTCAAGAGGAGCCCAAATCTGTGAAGGAGGCATTGTAGTAGGACAGGGCTGAGTGGGAGGGAGAAATAAAATCTGAGCTTACCTCCCACAAGAAAAATGGCACTTGGGAGCTGGTTGATCGGCCGGAGGGCAAGAAAAATATCGGCTCCAAGTGGATCTTCCGGAAGAAGCTTACAGAGGTGGTGAAGGTGGAGCAGTTCAAGGTGCGGCTGGTGGCAAAACGACACATCCAGAGAAATGGGGAGCACTACGACGAGACCTTCACACCAGTGGCCAAGTTTGCCTCCATCCGTACTCTTCTCTCGGTGGCAGCGGCACGCGACTAAGAAATCCACCAAATGGACGTGAAAAATGTATTCCCCAATAAACACCTGGACAAGGAGGTCTACATGGAGGTGCTGGAGGGGGTGGGAGCTTTGCAAGGGAAGGTGCGCTGGCTTTGCAAGGTGCTCTATGGAATGAAGCAGGCTCCGCTCGTGTGGTAGCTCAAGATTGAAATTTTTATGAGTGAACTCAGCTTCAAGCGATGCAAGACAGCGTGTATGTGCGTAAGAAGCCAGGGCTCCATGAAATTGTTTTCCACTACGTGGACAACCTCATCCTTGTGTTTTCGGATGAGGGGGAGCTCAAGAACCTGAAGCAACAGCTTGGTGGCCGGTTCAAGATTACGGACATGGGTGAGCTGGACTACTACGTAGGCATCACCATCAAGAGGGACCGTAAATCACGCATGCTCGAGATGGAGCAACACAGATATGTGTAGGAGGTGCTCCACCGTTACAACATGGAGGAGTGCAACCCCATCGGCATGCCTATAACAAGGACATATGAGCTGAGCTCGAGCATGGGCCCGAGCACGGAGGACGAGAAGGAGGAGATGGCTGGAGTACTGTACCAGTCCACAGTTGGTAGCATAATGCACGCCATGGTGGTGACGCAGCCTGATCTTGCCTTTGCCAAGGAAGACGTGAGCCGCTATGTTGCTGATCCGAGGCCGCTACATTGACAAGCGGTCAAGAGAATCCTCCGCTACTTGAAGGTGAGATACGCGACTTGTGTTTGGAGGGGGAGCCCAGACTGAATCTCTTGAGTTAGTTTGCTACTCTGATGCTAAGTGCGCAGGTGATGTTGATGACCGCAAGTCAACATCAGGCTATGTCTTTGCACTTGGTGGTGTAACGGTGTCTTGGGCAAGCTGGAAGCAAGACTGTGTGGCACTCACCAACATCAAGGCGGAGTATATCGCACTCACGGAGGCTCTCTGGCTACAACGATTGCTTAAGGATATTAGGGTACCGCAAAAGAAGTAAACAATGCTACACGTTGACAACATGAGTGCCATCAGCCTGACAAAGAACCCTATACTACACCAGAGGACCAAGAACATAGAGATCCGGCATCACTTTGCACGTTGCCTCGTTACGAAGGGTGATGCGGTGCTTTTGCACTTCAACACAAAGTACATGCTTGCTGATGCCATGACGAAGGCGCAACCCAAGGAAAGGCATGATGCTACCTGCATGGAACTTGGGCTTTCCCAAGCCTCTTGAGTTGTAGGTTGAGCATGGAAAACTTCCATGGGTGATGCGCAAGGGGGAGATTGTTGGAGGTGTGCTCCTCACCATGGCAGTAGTGACTCCAAACAAGAACGTGAAAAAGACGAGCCCAAATGGCTTTGTGGTTAAATGTGTCCACTTCTGGATGCAAGAACCCAGGTTGAATCCCTGCAAGATGAATTTTCTTCTCTGTCTCAAGGGAGGTGGAAAATAGTCGCTTGGAATCTAGCACAATTTCTAGAGTTCCTCCATAAGTTTCTAGAAGGCTAGGGGAAGGTCCAGGAAGGTGACAAACCTTTTCGAAGGGGTAGCTTGTTCTACAAGGCATCTAGATGTGTCCTGGTATTATGGATACCTTCCCACCTACTAGAACCAAGTTGAGGAATCTAGGAAGGGATAGAAGCTTCTAGAGGAGGGAAGGGATGCCTTCCTAGGTGGCAAAAAGGACAGCCTACCAAGGGACATTCTAGAAGCCATCGAATCTGCTAGGAAGCTTCAAATGTGGCATGCCTTGATGTTCTGGAAAGCTTAGACCAGTGGCTATAAAATGCCACTGCTTGTGAGCCCAAAAACGAGTTTATTCCTACTTAATTCAGGCCAAAAATATTTCCACTCTTTCTGACCAGGTTTCTGTCATCCTTGGAACTTGTTGCCTCCACAGTTTAAGTCTCTCCAAAAACAGTTGGTAGTGTGAACCATCCACTGCTAGGGATCCTCCAGGGTGCACACACACCCTTAGGCCGACAATATGTTCCCTCTCAAAATCAGTTTGGTTTAATTTTAGTACCCTGGATGAACAGGATTTTGACTTCTCTTCCAGCCGCGATGTTGGCACGGTCTCACTCCGTCTCGCCAGACATGCTTTCCTGGGTGGTGTTTGTTGTGAGCGGCTATATTACATGGCTTTGTTCACTCCCTCCTCTTCCTCTACCGGCACTGCTCTTTTTCAAGTTTCTCCCTCACTCTCGCCTAAGCATGTTTGCCTTCTGCATCACCGCCTTGGCCATGTGCATACTGACGGCTTCACCAGCATGCTCCGTCTCCAACCCACGTTTGGCCTTGACCGTGACTCATTACCGCTGCCTTGCTCCTCTGACTGCCTTGACTGTGCCCAAGGCAAGATGCATTTCTTCCCGTTAGTCTCCTCAGACAGTCAGATCATGCACTTCCTTGATCCACACGTACACACACATACACACAAGCACTCACACACACACATCCACACACATAGACACACATACAGACATGGGCATACTCATACACACATACACACAAGCACTCACACACACACATCCACACACATAGACACACATACAGACATGGGCATACTCATACACACATACACACAAGCACTCACACACACACATCCACACACATAGACACACATACAGACATGGGCATACTCATACACACACACACGCGCACACACACACACACACACACACACACACACACACACACACACACACACACACACACAGTCACACATGAGTACCATGGATGAACCTGTTCTTGTGCTTTTTCTTTCTCCACTTGAAGCTATACCCTGTATTTACCTTTCTCGTTCATGTGCTTGCCTTTTTCCAAATTATTTTACGTGGGGTTCTTGTTTTTGGGCCAGGGGGGTGGGTTGGATTCTAATCAGCACCATGTTGAAACAATTCCATCATCTCTACTTTCCACACACATACAGATTCTGTAGGTGAGAAAAAACATGAGTGCCCACCACGAGTGTTTTGTAGATGAAGACATCTTTGATGCTACCCATGCTTGGCCATGCTCGTGTCCAGTGGAATCGTAAATGTAGTGAATCAGTTTTTTCACACCAGGCTGATGGCTTGTGTCCCTTTATTACATAGGCGAAAAAATGTCCATAACAGTTGGAACACAGGAAACTTGCATGTGCATACATAGAATTTGTGAAGATCTGGTGTTTGATCATGCATGCATGCAAGTGGGTTTCCAGGTTGGCTAGTCTTGGCTGTTGATCCTGCTGGAACCATGTTTCTATACATTTCTGAAATTTTCCTCTCTTGATTTACTGTGTGACGTCTGAATGGATTCCAAAGGTCCGCACCCAGATAAGATGACGTCTGAATTCGCCATTTCCTGGATGAAAAAATCAGCCCACTGCAAATCGGTCCGCACCCAGATAAGATGGATCGTCTACTCATACACTAAGTCATTTACAAAATGGTATTAAGTAACAACGTCATTTGTGCACACATCTCTGCAATTGTAAGATCACTCCAGTAGTCACAATGCAGTATGGTGGCAGGTAGAGACTGGGCAGATCATGGAAACTAAAGCAGCGGAGCCTGTTGGTCATCGGACAGACAGCCTCCGCAGCACTCGCACCAGACCCCATGTGCTCAGTCTCTAATGACGGGCAACTCATCCCTGCTTTGCGATACACAACAAGACAGCAATCCCACTGAGCAAGAACTCTACCCTGTCTTGCTCCTCCCATCGTGGCTCCCAGCCAAGTCACTATCTGTGTGGTCGTGAAGCGCCACCAGGAAATTTCTGCCAAAAAGGGGACCACGTTGCGCACCACTTACACAGCAGCCTGTAAGGTGACCACCCTGGGAAACTGTAAGAACCGTGCAAGAACAAACTACAAGAACTGTGAATTTTGAGGATGGGCGTTTATGGCTGGATAGCCAATGAGGCGTAGGTGCAAGGTCACATCCACCATCTCCCCCAGTTGAGCGAAGTCATCAATCTTTAGGGCTGCATGCCCATCGGTTGTGTTAGTAGTGGAGGCGACGGGGACCATCGCGAGGAGGTCTACAGACCTGCTCCTTCGTGACACAAACATAGCTTCCCTATTGAAGCAACAATACTCTTCTTGTGCAGTCACGCAGGATCTCCATCACTCAAAACACTTCCAAGAGTTGTAATTCCTTCACCTTATCTTTAGTGTACATCAGTCTCTTGACCTCCTTGTATGCCTCCAAGTCTGGATATGCGATTCAAATGTAATTATCATGGACCACCATGGAAACAAGGGGTTTTAGTGCCCAGCTGAGGCAGAGTTATGGACCAATCTATCTTGTTTTAGTGTGCATGAAGTCTCATATTTCTAATAGCAAGCAAACTGATTTAGTCCATTCAGGTCTTTGCATAAGCATCAATGATCACAGCTGATGTGATCATTTGACCATGTAGATATCTTTGGCTTACTTTGCTTGACCTTGTGGGAGATCCACAAGCTTTGTAGAAACCATGATTTGGGATTTCATTGAGCTCTTTGAGGCAGGAGGCCTCCTAAAGCAACATATCCACAACAGATATTGCATCTCTCAACATGGCTGGATCTGAAAACAGTGAGGGAGAGAAAAAAGCAGCCAAGGTACATGCCTCGGGAGAAGGTCTCAACTCAACAAGGGAGGAAGCAATATCGCATGCCATGGAAGAATTTTCAAAGACTAGTGCATATCCTATTATTCATCTGGGGTGAATCTCAAGGGAGCTAGCCTGAACACTTAGCCCAAGGGTCCTGATGCCAAGGTCTCCACTTTGAGCACAGCCGAAAAAATGTTGAGACATAGTATTAACAGGCCTTTGCGATCATGGTGGCTAGCACTAGCATGTGTAATACGGTAGGGATACAGTTGCAAGTGCAGGTGCAGATGATTTTTGGACAAATTTAATTGCAGAAGCATGAGATACTGTTAATGGTGCAAATGCAAGCAGAGCTGCAATAAGTACAGGTGCTGTGAGCATAGGCGTATGAGTAAGCGATGCAGTATTCATGGGTGAAGCTGAAGACACATGCAGTGTGGCCATCCACGTCAGTGTGAGATGTATGGTTAATCAGGGTCGTTTTGTCTAATTTAAAATTTATCTAGAGTTCATGATGGTGTATGAAGGCTACATGAATTTCTTTCTGTGGGATGTACCTATGTGTTGAGTGCATGGAGAGAGTCTATGGGGTGATACATGGAACATATATAAAAGAGTATGATGTAATGGATTTTGAATTCAAGTGGATGTGGAGGAGGTGGGGAGGATGGTTGTGCATGTGGTGAGTTCATGGGAGAGTGGAAAACGATATGAGTGGCAAATAATCACGAGTGTATAACGTTGTGAGTTTGATGTACAAGTGGATGTGGGGGGAGGGGTTTGTATACTTGTTGAGTGAATAGTGGGAGTGCATGGAAAGATGGGTGGAAAATGTACACAATTTTTTAACATCATGGACGAAGAACATAAGTGGAGGTGGAGGGGGCAGGGTGGGGATGGTGGTGTATGTGGTGAGTGTATAGGGGCGTGTATGGGGATATGGGTGGCAAATGAACACTAGTGTAACATTTTGTGAGTTAGATGTGCAAGTGGGTGTCAAGGGGAGGGGTGTGTATGTGGTGAGTGTATGGGTGGAGGGTATGGGAAGATGGGTGGAAAACACAAACAAGTGAACAATGAAATGGGTTACAAATGGAAGTGGAGGTGAGAGGCTGGGTGGGAAAGGGGGGTGTATGTGGTGAATGCATGGGGGATTGTGTGGAGATATGGGTAGAAGATGAACACTATTAAACAATATTGCAAGTTAGATGTGAAATGGATGTGGGGGGGGGGGGGGG
>SZWC01021574.1:30683-45808 GCA_023375785.1 Penium margaritaceum | reverse complement strand
TCATGGTCAACAGTGCACTCACAGGCCCAGGCCTCACTCTCACTACCTCCTGCACAGATGCTGACCGCACGTGCCGCTTGCTCTGAAGTGCTTGCTGCTGCTGCTGCCGCTGCTGCTGCTGCTGCTGATGCTGCTGCTGCTGCTGCTGCTGCTGCTGCTGCTGCAGCTTGGGGTGAGAAGAAGCAGCGACTTCCCCCAGCATCAGCTCAGCTGCCCTGTCATCCACGATGCCGAGGCCTTTTCTTCCCCAGTCTACACTCATGTGGCTGCGCCGCACACCGCCACCCATGACCTGCCCTGGCCTCATCTGACCCGGAGGCACGAGCAGGTCCTCCAGCCGCACTCTTTCCCAGACTACGCCCATGGACTTGCACACCCGCAGTGCTCCTGCCAGCTGCAGCACCGCCAGCGCATGCCGCTGCGAGTACTGCCGCACTATTTCCATCACACGTAACGACTCGCTCTTTCCACCTCCGCCACTCCCGCCACCACCGCTGCCACCACCACCACCACCACCAATGCTGGCATTGCTGCCGCCGCTGCTGACGCTGCTCTGTAAGCTCATGCGGTCGCAGAGGCTGGCACTCTTGTGAAAGACTGCTCTATCACTGCTGAAATCTTTCATGCTGCCGCCTCCGCCACTATTGCTCAGGCTGTCGCTCATGCTGACAGCATCAGTACTGCTGCTGCTGCTGGTCAATCGTCTGCTGCTGCCACCAATGCCGCCCAGACTTTTGCTACTGGCGCTCTGGCTGCCGGCTTTGCTGATGGCGCTGCCAACATTGCCCCAGCTGAGCCCGTCACTGCCGGCACCACTGCCGCCGCTGCAGCTACTGCTGGTGCTGCTGCTGCTTGCACTCGTACAAGCACTGCTGCAGCTGCCAGCTCCCATACTCACACCAAGTGGACCGCCAAACCCTGCAGCGGCAGCCGCCGCTGTGCCAGGTGGCGCGTGTGGTGAGTCGAGAGAGGCTTCAGATGAGTCGTCGTCATACAACAGCTGCGCAACTTTGACGTCTATGCGTGACAGCAGCCCTCGCCCATCTGACGCGCACCGCCGATACAGCCTGCGTGCACGCTGCGCACTGCTGCTGCTGCCGCCGCTGCTGCTGCTGTCCCACAGCTTTGACGCGGTGGTTGCTAGTGCCACGTCTTCGACCTGATTCCATGCTGCCGACGCCACCGCCGATGAAGCAGACGACGAGGACGACGATGACGATGGCAGAGACAGCACCGAGGGAGAGGTAGCCATGGCCGCAGCTGCTGACGACGAGGCGGAAGAGCACAAGGACGCCGACGACAGCAAATGTGAGGTCGGACCGACAAACGATGACGACGACGAAAAAGAAAAAGAAGAAGTCGACGATGCTGACGGGGACGTGCACACCATGTGAGAAGTAGGTGCGCGAGCCGCTGCTGCTGCCGCAACTGCAGAGGCTGCCGCTGCCGCCAGCGCTGTGCGTCTCGTTGAGCTACGTCGGGAGCCGTCCCCTTCGAACGCGCCTGCCACGTCGCCGCAGCTCACAGGCATCGGTGCATGCCGTCGCATGGGCCCACAAGGACTGAACACCAGCTCCTCCTCCTCCTCCCCCTCCTCCTCCTCTACGGGCAGAGAACTGTGTCGCTCCATGTCTGTGTCGTTGGGAATGCAAATGGATGGGACGTGGAGCTCTCGTTGCTCGCCAGACCCGTGACTTGGACTGTGGCCGCGACGGTGACCATACGTGTGCTCATGACCATGGTCAGACCCATGGTTATGGCGATTGCACGGCTCCACGACCGCGCTCTCAGGCTCGGTAGCGTGCCGCTGCTGGCGCTCTTGCTGCTGCTGCCGTCGCTGCTGCATCGTAGCAGGTTGAGGTTCGGGGCCAGGATTTGAGGCAGGCGGCCAGGGAGGCGCGTGAGACGCCGAGCCAGAGATAGCGGCCCGTGCAGTTTCTCGCTCAGGCGCGAGGCGCGGCAAATTCCGCGATGCTCCTGCCGCGGCGGTCGCCACTGCGGATGGTGAGAAAGCTGCGGACGATTGTGGGGAGGAGAAGGGTGGGGAGGAGGAGAGTGGGGAAGACGAGCGTCGAAACGACGAGGGTGGGGAGTGGAAGGGTGGGGAGCAGGAGGGTGGGGAAGCGGAGCGTGAGAGCGGCAGCAAGGGCGCGGCGGCATTGGAAGCTGAGGCAGAGGCGGAAGCAGAGTCCATCCACTCGGACAGCGAGCCTTCCCGTGGCGGCCCCAGCCATGGGGCCAGCGCAGCAGCTGCAGCCGCAGCCGCAGCTGCACCCTTTGCAGAGGTCATCTCTCTTGGCGCTGCTGGTGATGCCGACTAGCGAGTTGGGCGGCTGGGAGGCTACTAGGAAAGCGCGGCGCGCTGCTGCCCCATCATCGCGCTGATACTGCCTCCTCCGCTGCGGATGGCGACGCACCTTCTTGCCGCACCCTTTGGTCCCGATGGCTGGCGCGGTGCTCACGCGAGACTTGACGGCTCTCTGGCAAGCGCACTGATTTTTTGAGTTGCGGTTGTGGGTGGGCTAAGGCGGAGGCGATGCTCAGAGGGGAGCATAGCATGTGGGACGCTGATTTTTTTTTTGGTGGGAACCTCAAGAGTAGGTCATAAAAATCCACCCCCTCCTTTACTACATTCTGGGTAGGATGTGCCTTTCGTGTGGGACGCTGAAGAACTTCGGGCGTGAGCCGCCGCGGTTCAGCAGAGGATCCGCCATCGACCGATCGCTTGGAAACAAAATACGCGGTCACACTGAATCGAAGTGGTGCGAAACAACGGTCTCTGGAATGAAACTTCGCAGATGAGGCGATATAATAATCGCAAAACCCACGACTCCAGGAAAGTACGAGGTCCTCTTGAAAATTTGACAACCCTTCAGAATGGTGTTGGAAACTTTTCTGAATTAGTTTGCAAACCGTCGACGAAAAACTGAAAATGCACAGCGACAGTTGGGCAGAGAAGGGTTTCTGTCTCGCTGCAGGCGTATGAGAACAAAAGGTTTTGAAGTAAATGTATTTTTGTGATGATGATGCCCTCGGCTTGATGAAAGCCGAAAGGGGGGTCCTAGCCGCGTCCGTTTCATGAGATTCGCAATGGCCTGAGCTCTCCTGTTCGCCTGCAACTGTTCCGTTTCGTTCTGTACACTACCCTGCAAGCGCGAGCACACGACAACTTTAGGTGGCTGTCGGGTGGATGCTCGACGATGGAGACGCGACCCCGAAGCGACAAGAAGGAATTTCACATCACCTATTTTCGCTGGCAATTCATGTCTATTTCACGCATCTGGCCATGTTTTTCAATTTTACAACATCCACGGAAGACTAGCCTCATCCATATTAAAATCTTTGTTGCTTTGCTGGATGAAATACAGATTTGGCCAGCTTGACCAGAGTCCTATCTGCTGCATTGCTGTTGCAAATAAGTCTTCAAAGTTAGGTCGTCTTTTCCCATGTATTAAAATTCTGGCTATATCTGGAAATTGCTGGGTAATGGTTTCGGTATCTCACAAGCATTTTCCCATGTGAAGGGTACACCAAAATTTGTGTAATTTTTTATTTCCTTCCCTTCCTCAAGGCAAAGATAACATGCACACGTCTAGCCGAGGGATTGAAAAACCCCATTACATCCTTCACATTAGAATTCAAACACACCTCAATCTAAAACAATTTGCTTCAAGACGTGTTTCTAAGATTTAAAGCGCCACATATCTTAGAAGCGGACTCCGTCTTAAAACAAAACCAAATATTTCACAAAAATTCAATTCAAATATTTAATGATAAAAAATAAAAAATTTCACATCAAAATCCTGATGTAACCATAACATTCCCTTCAACTTATTCATGAAGTTTAATTTTTGCACTTGAAAATTAAGATAAATTTTAAAAATAGGTTCCAATTTCATGTGATCATGCTTTTCTATAAAAAACATGAAGAAAAAATCAAGATATTCTCTTTTTCCTTTGTATCAATCCATTTGTTATATCTAAAAAAAAAATCGGAAGGGGAATGAAAAACTTCAATTTTTAAAAATAATTCATTGAAATCATAATCAAGGTTTACATGTTCCATCATAACGCACTTAGTTTCTGTTTGTCTCATCACCACGCCTTTTCTCCACCACTAAAGGCTTTCTAAGTTAGATTCCAATAAAAATGAATAATAATGAGCAACTCAATAAGAAAAAACAAGTGTTTCACTATTAAGGCAAAGGATCGCATAGTATTTCCTTTTCCCACTATTTTCATGTTAGGCGCACTCTAGACGAATCTTTCGAGAAACAAATAGGACATCCCGTGACATGTGGTGGCCACATGTGAACATGCATACGTTACATTCAACTTTTCTATAGCATACTAACAAGGTTTTTCCAATGAGAGCCAGAAATAAATGTAATAGGAAAATGGTACCTATGTAAGTCTCCTTCACAACAAAAACCTACTAACTAGAAACCACACCAAGCTAGCCAAATATGTGTATCGACCACCAAATTAAGATACATTAAACAAAGTTTTATGTATGTAAAGAACAAGAAAGAAGGACCAAATTTAAAAACTAGACAAAAATAAATATGGAAAGTTTTTGAAATCCATACATAGATGCTTTCTAGAGAAGAAGATTTCAAAACTCCATGAAAGGATCAATTTATAGTTTTTCTTTCTTTTCAACGATAAAATATATCCATAATGAGTAGGCTCGGGTTTCCTAATTATGGAACTTGACATATTCATCAATGAAAAGAAGAATCAATTGAATGATCATGGTCCTAGAGATGTCTCTTCATGAGTCATTTCCACTTGTTCATGTTGTGACATATAGCTACCAAACAACTATCAAATATGATGGACGCCTAGCTTCTTTCATGATTCTAGTGGGGAACTTTGATTTCCCTTTGACGTGGAATCATCGGCACTACATTCTTGGTGTAAGAACGTTTTGACAGTTTTCTTCACTTTATGTAGTTTTGGTCCTCTATCACGTTCTTGTCATCTTGTAGCTGTTATCCTCGACCTTGAAACATTGCAAAAAATCATTCCAAGTAAGTTTTGAAACCTATAATCACATTCTCCATGGACTTTATGAATTCATTGAAGTGTATAGACATCGTTTGTGATTTCAATACAAATGATATTCTTCAGGGAAGTGCCCACACCTAAAAAGTTCACCTTTCACGGTAGGATGATTTCGTGCTATTTAGTTTCAAATGATTCAACCATGAAACACACAATCCATACAAATGTTGAGAAGATAGATGGCATAGTAGCTACGATTTCCCTAAAGATTCAGTTTTACAAAATTTCTTTGGCACATGCAACTAAACATTTATGCACATTAGATGAGCAATAGTATAACTTCCTTCCAAACTTACATAGGGATGCTTTTATCTTCCATGTTGGAAAGTGTCTAAGCAAAATAGATAGTGCAATTGGATGTGTTAAGTGATACAAACAAAAAATTAGATCGAGATATTGTCGTGTTGATTTTTTGTGAGCTTGCTACAACAAAGCCACCGTGTGCTTTGATGAAGCAAGGGGGTCCCCTACTATTACAGGATCTTTTATGCCCAGCAAGCATGATGTGTACATTTGGTTGAGAAGTATGCAAAAGCAAAAAGTGTGCAGGTGAATCATATTTAGAAGTACAAGTATTGCACAAGGAACAGGAGCTGTATAAACTAATGATCTCTCTTCACTGACACAACTCTCGGCCGTAAACTTGGGATGCAATTCCTTGCTAAGCCGTCAACGCCATCGAAGCAAGGGTCTCGGCATAGGCACATTAGCAACAATGAAGTCCTACAAGATGTCAAGGCGGCCTCCTCCAAGGTTGGCAAGCTTTGCCAGGCTTACAGGGGTCATGAACGGATTGACCTCCTCAAATGTTGGAAGAGTTTTCCAGGGTTTTGAATATCCTCGAGGGATCACCATCATCCTCCTCCACCTAGGCTGGCACGCAAGTGCAAGGCTTACAAGGGCCTTAGGAGGAACTCCAACAACATCTTTGTAGATGGTGCTCTGGTGCTAGGGCATGGAGCCTTGCACATGGTTTAGAGACAGACCTAATGGGGATTGCACTGGAGGTAATGATATTTGAGGTGATACTAGGAATGTTGGGTACTGAGAAATGAAAGGACATACGCCTTTAATACTTGAGGTCCAGGCGAGTTGACCACGCGAACGAGAAGCTTCGTTTTGGTTGTTCAAATCAGTTTCCACCTTTGCCTTTCTCTGGGTATGCCTCCATCCAATGGGAGATTCCTTCATTTCTGGGCTCTTTTTGGCACATGTGCCGCTCCAGGGGGAAGCTTCCTCCTTGAGAAAGCTTCATCATGTCTTAAGGTAAAACGTCACTTAAAGGTTTCTTGCTCATCACGCCTTCCTCTCAGGAACGTCGATGTTACCATGCTGCAACATCAAGCCCGTCGATCAAGATCCACCTCAAACTTGAACCAGATTGACCCATGAAACTCCAAGGGTCTAAGCTTAATGCACAGTTGCGGTATTTTTTTGTAGGAATCTTAATCAAGCTGTATGTTACTTGTCTAGTTATCAAAAGTCCCTCTTGTCCTGAGTGATAGTGCAACACTTTTTGGATCTGTGCTACTAGAAGCATGTGCTCTCATCATGCGCTTCCTTGTCCACAAGGCACCTTTGACACCCTTGCAGGCTGCTATCGAGAGGATATCTGGGATTTCTCCATCACGATTCTCACTTGAGCGACACACGATAGATTCACGGAAAAAATCTTAAAGTCCTCTCAGTGCCTCTTATTAAATTGTTTTCTACGCAATGCTGAGGCATTAAATCAACATAGTTAACGCTCACTCCAACATGTTGCCCATTTATTTCGGACAATGCACGTTGACCATAAAAAAAACAAAAGAAAGCATAAATTCTTCACTCTTGTTATCTAGCAAAGGCAAGGGAGGGGGTGTACCACTAGCAACCACATGAAAGACACTAAAGGCTCAAGATTATATATAGAATCAAACATTTGATCAGATGTTATGGTTGAAATTACAAAGCAAGAATTAGGTAATTACAAAGTGGACAAATGAATACTTGGGTTTCATGCAAAGTAACCGTAAGGGGAGTTACACATTCATGTGTTGTTAAGCTTGCATCTTTCATGTCTCAAAATAAAAGTGAGAAGAGGTATAAGAAAAACATAAAACATACGATATATTCTAAGTTTTCATTTCAAAAAGCTTTAACTTGTTAGTGTAGCAATATTGGCACACCATGTCTTGGTTGAGCAAATTTTCATCGAAGTCTTTAACTGCGTGAGAATTGAGTGAAATAGGTTATGCATGCCTTTCTTTTGTGTGTATGGAGCATCTCCTACCACTGATGACCATAGTATCTATAAAAAGGAAAACAATTTGACTTCTATAGACATAATCTATGAAGAATGATGGTACAAACATGAGGTATACATTGTATACAGGTGAAATTCTGAATGAAAAAAACTAATGTAGTTTGAATGCGACTAAATTGAAATCATGAAACTTTTATGTGTATTTCTCATTTAAATGTATAACATAGATGTATGAATACTCATCAATGCCTCAATTTGAGGGAAACCTAGTTGTTTCTTCTTGTTCGAAAGTTTATGATTTCCTTGTAATGTTAGTATCCCACTTTAAATCTCAAAAAACAGTCTCAACATGTACATTTTTCTCTAGTTTCCTTGAATGCAATAGTATGCAGGAAGAACAAGCTAGAAAACAACTGTTTTGGACCCATAACAAACTATCCATTGGAATGAAGTTCCTTCTTGATTTCTTGAGAACTATTTTGTAAAAACCATAAAACTATGGGACTATGAGTGCTCCAATATTTCATGCAATTTAATTTAAATCTTATTATCATAACTTATGTATATGTGTCAACGCAAGTCCATTCAAGGCATAAAGACTTCAATATGCAAAAAATCAAGATACAACTCCCGTTTTGTTTCATATCATAACCACAAACACAATTGAATTATATAATGCTACGCATAAATAATGAAAACGATGAATTTTTTCTTCTTGTTTTAGGGACAAAGGATCTTGCTTCAATGATTGAGCATCTTTCCCATGTATTCACTTATACCTAAGAATACTTACATATCCTCTTCATGCCGTATATTCTACTGCCTTTCCTTTATGTTATCTAGAAATGATTTGTTTGTCTTGATTCACCAACCACACATGTAATAAACAAAAAAAATGATAACATCATAGTTTGATGCGAATCCCTTCAAACATCTCTTCAATCTAGTAGATGATGGGAAGTCTTTTAAAATTTTGAAAATTTCAATAAAAAACAAGCATGGAAAATTCCGCAAAGAAGATTAAATGTGAGCAATTCAAGACATTTTACCCGTTGTTCTATTCTAGTTCCTAAATGTAACACATTACAGTCCTAGGAAATTCACAAAACACATCTTACAAATTGGTTCAAGTGTTAAGAAAGTAATTCCTAGAAGTACAAAAAAGGTAAAATGTCTACCATTTCATGAGTTATGATCTTGTGCTAGACATTTAGATGATTTTCATATTAAACAAGACAAGGTGAGGGGGAGGGAGAGAGGATGGAGGAGAGTGGAGGAGGCGGGAGGCGGGTGCAGTCGGGAGTTAGCCGCAGGGCTAATTTTCCCTCTTGAGAGCAGTGAGGGGGAGAGGCTCTCGAGAACTTTTGAGGGGGGATCGCTCTCAAGATATTGTGAGAGGGGATCAAGGCATTCAACACTCAGCATGAGAGAGGATCGAGACAAGAATTATAAACATGTTTTGGAAAATAATGACGAGTACGGGGGAGCAAACATGACCCTTATCGGGTCCCACTCGCTCCCCAGCTTGCAGTTTGCCTCGGAGTGTGGCAAACCACATGAGGGGTGCATAGGTCGCACGCGTGCAAATGTCTAGTGCGACCCAAAAGGAGCAATGCAGTGAAGCCTACGTCTCGTAAGAAACAAGTATGACCTGTCATGACAGTCAGGGAGTAAGACTAATCAAGGCTAGCTAACACAAGTAGCCACAAAAGTGTTTGCTACTTTAACACGATAGCGCAAGCAATGATGCATGCTCCAAGCAGAAAGCTTGAACACCAAACCACAAGCCCCAACAGAACAGCACAAGGCGGAGCAAGTCGTAAGGCAGAGGGCGACACAGGGCGCCGGCTGGCGTATCGCGCCAAAGGACCCTCCCAGAAATGCACGGCCTAAGGAGCCTGATGGAGGAATGCGACCGTAAGAACAAGGAAAGCAGTGATGTGGACGTGGGTGAAGTGTTTGAACCCGCGACGGTCATTGAAGCTATCTTAAAGTGGAAGGAAGGAGAGCTCAATCGAGATCACAGCTAAGTTTTGTTCCATCTCTTGGGGGAATTGGTAGCCTAGTTGTTGCACGGACGGCTTCGAAGCCGAGGGTGGATGAGCGTGAGGAGGAGGGGCAGTAGCGGCGGCAGCAGCAGCAATAGCAGCAAAAGCAGCACTAACAAAAGCAGCACTAGCAGAAGCAACACTAGCGTAATGAACTACGCCTAAACAAACATCAACAGCACCACAAGCAAGAGAAACAAGTAGAAGGAAAGCCAGAGCAATTGTTGCAACGACAGGGGGCACCAGCTGAAGAGCAGAATAGTGCTTCTAACAACTTCAAAGGAGCAAGAGGAGGAGCGGTGGGCGAGGTGAGGCTACAGGATGTGGATGAGGGGTTCAAAATCATCAGGGGGTGAGGGAGAGGAGGAGGTGGGTGGGACGGATGTGACCGCGAGTGCACGGGAAGCAGACGCCGGGACACCAACGAAATGATGGCCAGTGGAAGCGTCAAGTGAACAGCGAAACTCAAGATGAAAGAAGTGGCGAACGTGGGCGTGACCTGGGTGGAAGGTGTAAGACGATAGAGGACGGGAGGGAGGGAGCACTACGGTGGGGGGGGAAGGGGGGGGGAAGGTGAAGAGGAGTGCGGAGGGGCGACAGACAAGGAGTCTACAGGACGGGGGAAGATGGGTGTTGATACGACAACGAGAGGGAGGGGAAAATTGAGAGAAGAAGCGGAGGAAGGAGATAAAGACAAGGGGAAGGGGGACTAGGGACAGTAGAGATAAAGAGGGGAGAGGGAGGGGAAGACATAGGGACGGACGGCAAGGGAGAGATAGGGGAGGAGGTACAAGTGAGGGCATGAGCGGTGCAAGAGCGAGTGCGAGAAGAAACGGGAGAGGGGGGTGGAGGGGTTTCCAGGACAGAGGGAGGGGAGAGAGGGGCAGAAAACGGGTGGAGCAAGGGGAGGTGCGCAAGGGAAGAGAGTAGGAGGGGGGGAGGGACGGAAGGGCTAGCCCAGGCAGCATGCGTGCGCATCAACGAGTGGGGGCGGAAGGGAACACCGAGAAGAAAGGCCCGGCTGGGGGAAGGCTGGTGGGGGAGAACTGTCGGAGGAGGGGATGGGAAGGAGAGAGGAATATGAGAGGAGGGAGGGGAGAGATAGATGGTTGTCTGCCACGGTGGTGCGAGGGGGTTAAGGGAGGCAGGGAAGGAGATGGAGGTGGGGGGGATGGAGTGGGAAGAGAGGGAGGAGGTGGAACGGGGTTAAGGGAGAGGGAGAGGCCAATGGACGAGAGGGGAGAGAAGGGGAGACCGTCGCTAGAGGAGGCACTTGCGTGGGGGTAGGTATGGGCACAGGGGGACAAAAGGAGGCCGTGGGACGGGGTGGGAGAGCGGGCGAAGAGGGAAGGGAGGACGAGGGAGTAGGGGGAGGAAGGTGGGAGATCGACGTTGCAAGGATCCAAGAAGGCATGAGAGATGGGATAGGAGTAGAGGCTGCGGCGGGTGGAGAAGGCACAGTCAGTGGCACTGAGGAAGGTGGAGAGGGAGAAGGGGCACCAGTGACCACAAGGGCGTCAGAGGTGTAGGCCGTGGTAGAGTTCGGAGGGGGGAGACAGCGATCCGCACAGAAAGCGCCATAAGTCAGCTGCTTGAAGAAGCGTGCTTGACATGACTCGATGAGGCGATGGGCGACTGGGTCCCAAAAACGATGGGCACGTGAGTGAGGTGCAACCCCAAGGGTGACACAAAGGCGGCCAGGCGGATCAAACTTGCCATTGTGAGATAGTGGAGTAAGGTAGACAGTGGCTATGGTGCCCCAAACCACAGCCTGACTGAGGTTGGCACATCGACCAAAGAGCTACTATAATGGCATGGTGTCAGGGGAGAGGGGTCCATGTGGGATCCGGATCCAAACCCAGGCACTATAACGTGCTGCCTCCGACATAAAACTGCGGCCTTGGTCAAGGAAGCCTGCATCAGCCATAATCATGCGGACTCCCTCAACAAGTGTGCGGTTCCAGCGCTCGATAACCCATTCTACTGTGGAGAATAAGGAGCACAGAGCTCATGAACCATGCCCTCCTAGTCAAAGAACGATGCCGTGGCACCAAAGAACTCGCCACCACGGTCGGATCGAAAGTGCAAGAGTTGATGATGACTCTATTTCCACACGCACGCTTACCATGACTGGATGGTTTGAGCTACATCTCTCTTTTCCCGAAGGAAAAAGATCCATGAGAAACAAAAATGATTGTTAATGGGGCTGAAAACGTACGTGGCGTTCTCAGCAAGAGACTCATCCTGGAGAGGACCAAGGATTTCGGCATGCACGAGCTCCAAAGGGGCAGATGCGCGGGAGGGGGAGGAGGGAAAAGGAAGGCGATGCATCTTGCCAACGGCACAAAAGGTGCTGTCAGCAGAACAAGTGGCCCTGAATGACGGATTGGACAAACCATCGGTAGGAAGGGTACAAAGGAGGGAGGCCATAGCAGGCAAGGGAAGATGGCAAAGGCGACGATGAAGAAGGTGGGAGTGACCCAAACGAGAGAGAGCAATGAGCGCAACAACATCAGCCATGAGCACAGAGACGGAGTGTGGGCCAAGATCCTAGTACAAGCCTTCGCCAAGGGGCAGACAGCCACGAAGGACGAGGCGACCACAGGCGTGCTTGTTGACAGCGACGAGACTAAGGGCGAAAGTGGTGGAGAAACCGTTGCTATTGAGAGTCAAAATGGACAACATGGAAAAGTCAAGCGTTGGAACATAGAACGGAGGACAAGGTGAGAGAGCCGACCGAGGAGGCGAGACAAACAGTGCCCACACCAAGCACAGGGAGTGGAGCTCCATCACCAATGTATACCAACGTGATCGATGAAACGAGATCAAACTCTATGAACAGGTTGCGCACGAGACACATGTGGTCAGTCGTAGCACCGTCGACCACCCACGACGGCGCGGCGACACGCTCAGTGCCAAAGAAGAGGTAGTAGGTAGTCGTGCGAGGAGAGAGGGGTGACGGGCAGGGGGCTGATAGAGAGACATTAGGAGTAGGGGAAAAGACGCAAAAGCAGCGAGAAAATCAAACAACGAAGACTTACCAGTGGGTGGCGGTGCGCCAAGCACACCCTTGTCCAAAAGACGGCGGATAAGAGCAATGATCGCGTCCTTAGTCAGAGGAGGAGGTACCGTAGGTGCCGACGGAGGAAGGATGGGAGCACTTAGTGGAGGAGCGCCGAGAACTGCAGGAGATGGAAGTCCGCCTCGAGCAATACAAGGCCGACCACGGAGGAGCGCGCGTTGACGCACAATGCACTCACGAAGATCAGGGGCTGGAGGAATCGCGCAAGCATCGTGGCGATGACCGATAGCCTAATAGTTCCAGCACGTGGGTGGGAAAGCGCCACCACCACCACCACCACCACCACCTTTGCCAAGCGAGGCCCAAACGGCAAGGGCATGAGCCGCATGAGGGGGGCAAAGGTTTAGCAGGGCGTCAGACAGGGCAAGCTTAGTAGGAAGGACGAAAGGCTGAGAGACCGCCTGGAAGGAGCAGAGCCCCTCTAGCAGGGTGGGCCAGATGGTGTCGAGAGTCTGGTATGGAGCCAGAAGGGTAAGGGCAATGGGAAAGGAAGTGAGAACGCCTGTGAAAGAGGGTCCAAGGCTAGCGACAACAGAAGTGATAAAGGTTGGATCTATCAAGGAGATGCCCGCGGTGAGAAGCTAGCTCTGAAGAAGCTCAACGGGCCCCACGTAAGCACCCAGGGACTCATAATGGGGGTGATGGAGAGTATAAAGGTTAGTAAGAAGCAAAGCAAAGAGAGTCAGATGAGTAAAGAGCGAGGAGGGCAGCCCATACCTCACGAGGACGAGCGGGGAAAGCGACGGTGGGTGCAAACCTATCAAGCTGACGCAAGGCAATAGAAGGGGTTGTAGAGTAAAGGAGATGAAAAGCAAGAGAGCTACGATCAGAGTGAGCAAGAGGAAGGGAGGAGGTGGGGTCACAGTGCTCCTAGAGGCCATGCATATGGGCCCAGGACACAAAGCGGGGGGACAAATCGGAGAACAAAGTGCCCGGGACATGACTAGGGGTAGCAGTTAGGGGCAACCATGTGGGAGGGGTGGGGTGGAGTACAAGGCAGGCAAGCTGTGCGACCGCAAGGGTCATTGCATCGAGGCGGGCCTTAGTGTGGACAAATGCAACGATGGTGTCACCAGGGGCAGGGGCACCGACGAGGACAGCATCGCTGACGGGAGGAACACCGCCAGCCGAGGGACCACCACCAACGGGCATGGTGCCACCCGGCGTAACGGCACAGCCAAGATGAGGAGAGCTGGTTAGCGCGATAGTATAGGGAGGGAAGACGACAGAGGTAGAGGTTGCGACACTGATTGGGGGTGTAACGGCGCTAGGGGTGACGGCGATGGCAGGGGCGAGAATGCCTCGATGGGGGACAGCACCGCCAGGGGCAACGGCATTACTAGCGGTGGCAAGAGTGCCAGCCACAAGGGCACCACAAGGAGCAATGAGACGGTCGGCCCCGAGGACACGGCCGAAGGTATCCTCAGCGGTGGAAGACCCGAGGCCGTCCGGGTCTGCAACAGCTATAGATGAAACGGGGGGAATGGCAGGGGATGCTATGGGAAGGAATGCAAGGGCATCAAGGATGGCCGTAGAGTAGGAGAACTGAGATGTGTGGGCGGGTGGTGGATGAAGGTGTGTCGATGAAGGAAGGGCGCGGAGAGCCTAAAGAGCGGCGGTGACGGCGGCCTTTGTAGTAGAGCAAGAGAGCGGGCGAGGGAGTTGTGAACGAGTCCATGATTGAGGGAGGGAGGAATAGCGGGGCGAGACAAGACATCTTGAGAGGATGTCTGCTCGCGTCCCGCACATGCTGCAACCACGGCAGCAACGGCGTCAGAGAAACCAAGGTCGGCCATGACAATACTTGTCGCAAAACGAGGGGCAAGGGAGGTAAGGAGCGAATGACTACGAGAGTTGCGCGCATGCAGCAGAGGAGGAACGCTAACCATGGTGTCACGTGTGTGTTTAGGGGAGAAACAGGGAACCAGAAGGAAAAGAAAAGAAGAGAGAGAGAGAAGAAAGAAAGAAGGAAAGAAAAAAGAAGAAGAAAATATTGGAAAGGAAAAGGAAAGAAATCAAAGGAAAAGGATGAAGAAAAATGTACACAGAGAGAGTACAAGGAGGAAACAACAAGAGAAAGAAAAGAACAAAAGAGGAAAAAGAGGAGAAGAAAAAAGAGGAACGAGCTCACCAATAGATGTAGACGAAGTCCAGAGGAGACAGTAGGACGAACGCACACCTAACAAACGCAGTCACGAGGGGCAAGGATACAGATGAACCCGAGGGGACGCCGAAGAGCAAAAGGAAGGAAGGGTAGGGAAGAGAGAACTGATGGGGCTCGGATAGAGAGGAGCGAGAGGGAGCAGAAGAAGAGGGAAAGGGAGAGGAGAGAGAGAGCGACAAGTCGGGAGAGACATGGGGAAAGGACAGATTGAGAGAGAGCGGAGGAGAGGAGAGGGAGAGGGAGAGAGCAAAAAGAGAGGAAAAAGAGGCAGTAGGAGGGAGAGAGTCAGGGAGGGGAGAGAAAGGAAGAGAGAAAGAGGGGGGGAGAGAGAAAGAAAGAGGTGAGGGAAGGAACAAGAGAGAAAGAAAGAGAGAGAGAGGGGGGAGAGAGAGAGGGAGAGAGAGAGAGAGAGAGAGAGAAGTGGGGAGAGAGGTAGAATGAGAGAAAGAGAGATGTGAGGGAGAGCGAGAGAGAAAAGAGATAAGAGAGAGAGAGAGAGAGAGAGAGAGAGAGGGAGAG
>SZWC01021574.1:19686-30416 GCA_023375785.1 Penium margaritaceum | reverse complement strand
GAGAGGGAGAGAGAGAGAGAGAGAGAGAGAGAGAGAGAGAGAAGGATTGAGAAAGAGAAGGAGGCACACACAAAAAGAGAAAGAGAGAAGGGAGAGAAGAGAAGGAAAGAGAGAGAGAGAGATAGAGATAGAGAGAGAGAGAGAGAGAGAGAGAATGGAAGAGAGAGAGGGAGAGAGGACTGGAGGCATAGGGGGAGAGAAGGAAAAGGAGGGAGAGGGAGTGAAAGAGAGAAAGTGAGAGAGAGGTTGAAAGGAGGAGATAGAGATAGAGAGAGGGAGACGGAAAGAGTGGGAGGGAGAGAGAGATAGAGAGAGAGAGAGAGAGAGCGGTAGGAAAAAAGAGAGAGGGCAGGAGGGAGAGAGAGAATGAGAGTTGGAGAGAGAATGGGAAGGAGAGCGGGAGAGGGAGAGATAAGAGGAAAGAAATACAGAGGCAAAAAGAGCAGAAGAGAGAGAGGGAATGGGAGGGAGAGAGAGAGGGGGCGTGAGAGAAAGAGAAAGTTGGGGAGAGAGAAAGAGAGAGATAGAGAGAGGGGGAGGTGAGGAGAGAGATAGAGAGAGAGAGGGAGGGAGAGAGAAAGAGAGAGAGAGAGAGAGAGAGAGAGAGAGCAAGAGAGATACAGAGGTAGGAAGAAAGAAAGAGGGCGGGAGGGAAAGAGAGAAAGAGAGGTGGAGAGATAATGACAGCGATAGTGAGAGAGGTGAAGAGACAGAGGGGGATAAAAAGAGAGGGGGGAGAGAGATGAGAGGAGAAAGAGATGGAGGCACAGAGAGCAAGAGGGAAAGAGATAATGGGAGGGAGAGGAGGGATCATGAAAGAGAGAAAGAGAAAGGTGGGGAGAGAGAAAGAGAGATAGAGAGAGAGAGAGAGAGAAGTGGGGAGAAAGAAAGAGAGAGAGAGAGAGAGAGAGAGGGAGGTGAAAGAGAGAGAGAGAGGTTGAGAGAGAGGGGGGGAGAGAGAGAGAGAGAGAGAGAGAGAGAGAGAAGAGAGAGAGAGAGAGATGTAGAGAGAGAGGGAAAAAGAGCGCATGAGAGAGAGAATGGAGGAGGAAATGGAGAAAGGGAGAGGGAGACAATGAGACAAAAAGAGAGAGAGAAAAAGAGGAAGAGAAAGAATGGGGGGAGAGATGGAGACAAGGAAAGGTAGATGGGTAGATAGAGAGAAAGAGATGACTGGAGGAAGAGTGGGGAGAGAAGCAGAAAGAGGGAGAGAGAGAGAGGGAGAGAGAGCAGAGAGAGGGGGAGAGGGAGAGGGGAAACATAGAGAGAAGAAAATTAGAAAGAGGACAGAGAGAGAGAGAGAGAGGTACAGAGCAGGGAGAGCAAAGAGGGAGGGAAAACAAAGAAGGCAGAGAGCAGAGAGGGTAGAGAGAGAAGAGAGGGGGGGAGAGAGCAGATATAGCAGAGAGAAAGGGGAGAGGGAGACAACAGAGAGAAAAGAGAGAGATAGGGGAAGAAAGAAAGAGAGAGGGAGAGAGGGAGAGAGAGAGAGACAAGTGGGGAAAGAGAAATAGAGAGAGAGAGAGAGAGAGAGAGAGAGAGAGAGAGAAAGAGAGAGAGAGAGAGAGAGAGAGAGAGAGAGAGAGAGAGGAAGAGAGTTAAATAGAGAGAGAGAGAGAAAAGAGAAAGAGAATGAGAGAGAGAGAGGAAAAGAGAGATGGAGAGAGAGATAGAGAAGAGAAAGAGAGAGAGTGAGAGAGAGAAAGCAAAGAGAGGGAAAGAGAGGGAGAGACAAGGGAGGACAAAAGGAGAAGGGATAGCATAGAAAGAGAGAGAGAGAGAGAGAGAGAGAGAGAGAGCAGAGAGAAGGGAGGCGGGGACAGGGAGAGCAAAGGGTGAGAGGGAGAGAGAGGAAAGAGAGAGAGGAGAAACGACAGAGAGAGCAGGGGGGAGTGTAGATGGTGGAGAGGACGGAAAGAGTAGGGGGAGAGAGAGAGAGAGAGAAGAGAGAGAGAGAGAGAAGAGAGAGAGAGAGAGAGAGAGAGAACAGAGAGTGGGGGCGGGGAGAGAGAGAGGTGAGAGAGAAAAGAGGGCAGAGAGGGAGAGTAGTGGGTGGAGAGAGAGGGAGAGGGTAGAGAGAGTAGAGAGGGTTTAGAGAGAGCAGAGAAAGCAGAGAGAGTGGAGAGAGAGGGTAGGGAGGAGGGGGAGAGTGAGATCAAAGGGAGAGAGAGGAGGGCAGAGAGTGCAGAGAGGGGAAAGGAGAGAGCAAGGATTGGAGGGAAAGAGAGAGAGCAGAGAGAGGGAGAGAAAGAGAGAGAGAGAGAGAGAGAGAGAGGTGAGAGAGCGAACAGAGGAAGAGAGAGGGGGGCAGAGATTCAAGAGAGGGGACAGGAGAAAGCAGAGGCTGGAGAGAAGGAGAGAGAGTTGAGAGAGAGAGTAGAGAGAGGGGAGAGACAGAGAATAGAGGGAGAGAGAGAGAGAAAAGAGAGAGAGAGAGAGAGAGAGAACAGAGAGTGGGGGGAGAGTGAGAGAAAGGAAAGAAAAAAGAGGGCAGTGAGGGAAAGAAAAGGGCACAGAGGGAGAGAAAGGAGATAGAGTAGAGAGAGAAGAGAGGGCAGAGGTAGTGGAGGGAGTGGAGAGAGGGAGTAGAGAGCGGAGGGAGACAGAGAGAGTAGAGAGAAGGAGAGAGAGCAGAAAGGGCAAAGAGAGAGAGAATGAGCAGAGCGGAGAGAGGAAGGGGAGAGGAGTAGGAGAGGAGAGAGTGGAAAGAGAGTGGGAGAGAACGAGAGGGAGAGAGGGAAAGAGAGGGAGAGAGGAAGAGAGAGGGAGAGGGAGAAAGATTGTGCCAAAATCAAGCCGGGAGGAGACCTGGCGGATGGGGTTCCTAGAACACTAGAAGTGCGGGGCCACACGACCGCAAAGCCAAAAAGGTCGTTTGAGGAGCAGACAACTCTAGCTTAGAGAGCCAAGAAAGAAAGGGAAAGCTAGGGGGGGTCGGCCAGGGGCCACACGGAACGGGGGTTTTGTCAGAGGCCCAGAGTCTAGAGTCCAAAAGTCTAGCGAGGGGGGCCTAGTGCCCAGAAAGAAAACCCTAGGGTAGAGGGCAACCTAGAGCCGAGAGCCAAGGGCCTAGAGCCCGGACACGGCAGTGAGCCGGGAGCCCAGAGCCAAGGGGCCAGGCGAGAGCCGAGGCAGGAGGCCGAGTTGAGGGCGGAGTCAGGGAGCTGAGGGCCAAGCGAACGGCGAACGACGAACCAAACCAGAGGCACAAGGAAAAGACGAACCTTGAAGAGAAGCAAAAATGGACCAAGTTCGGATGAAGGCAAGAAGAAGAAAAGAGAGGGGGAAAAGAAAGGAAAGCTAAGATGAAGCAAGGAGGAACAAGAAGGGAAAACAAAAGGAAAGGGAAACAGGGAATTCAAGAAAAGCGGGGGTGGGAGGTGGGGGCGAAACGACAAGAAGGCCCCGAAAGGGGCAGACCTAGAGAGGAGCATGCCGACAACTCCACGCCAGTGGCAACGGCCACGGAGGAGAGGAGCGAAGTGGATGACAATTGCTGCGGGGACGTCAAGAGCAGAGAGATGCTCTAGCATAGACAGCGATGAGGCTAGGCAGAAAAGAAGGGAGAAAGGGCAGCAAATGTAGCGACGAATGCGGCAAGCGCGACGGGAAACGGCGGCAGAAGCAAAAACGGCGGAGTAAGACTAATCTAGGCAAGCTAACTTAAGTGGCCACAAAATTGTTTGCTACTTCAACAATTCAATCAGCACAAAAAAACCATGATTCAAAGAATAGTGAAACTAGAATTTTCTCCATCATTTGTTTAGTTCTTTGTTACTCGTAATCACATCATGAATGTCATTTCTTGCTATGAAAAGTATTTGTGAAAGGGTTCTCATATTTGTGTGATATTTTTCTTCTTTACCTATCACTTATCTCAAGGGAAGCCTTAAAAAGTGATGATTGGGACATTAGTATTATACATTCATAACATTATCTAGATTTATTTTTAAACCCAATTTCACAAGATGATCTCCATGCGTTGTCTCATAACATGAGAAACATTTCAAACATTGCTTTAGAATAGTGAACTATTTAAGAAAATTGTGTTGCAAAGCTCTAAAAATAATAATGATGCCATCAAATATAAGCTGTAACAGTAAACGTTTTAATAAAAATTCTATCTAGATTAACCCTTACTTGTTGTTGAATTCACACTTTTCACGAGTTTCCAGATTGTTGTGGAATAACAAAACAAAAGGAAAGGTGATTTTTAAGTAAGACATAAATTGAATTATAATCCAAAATAACCTTATCTTCTTAGACATGATGAAATGGGATTAAAAGAGAAGGGTGGGAAATTTTCTCAAATAAAGTGGAAGAATGTGGATTAAAAAAGATTCATGCACATATAGACAAATTTTGGATGATTAGGTCTTATGAAGGGAGTTTCAAAGTTGACATTAAAATGAATTTCTCTTTTTTAAATGAATCAGATCCTTTTATTTTGGCATTAGTTGTATTCACAACCTCGGCATACCTTTTCAATTATCAGAAACATTTTATGAAGAAGATTCCATACGGAGAATGTTTTGACATCACAAACCTTGGTCAAGTTAGAAATTCCTTGTTTTATGTTAGAAACACAATAAGGGAACATCAAAGTAGTGCACAGAGGGCATATCATGATTTACAATACATGTTATGAAAAGTTGTGAAAATAAACAGTTTGATATTGAATAACCTTCACTGTTAAACTTGAAGCATATTGTTCATACATTATGATAGTCTTCAAGTAGCCCGGGTAATATTCGAGTAAATTTGTCCTTTCAAAATAGCTGAGGTGAGGCTTTCATGATTATTAAACCCTACAAATGGGTTTTTATAACTTCATCATAATTCTTTTCACTTCATTCAATGATCTTTTCTGCAATCATTGTTGCAAGGTAAAAAATGTGTGGTTTTATCACTTCTTGACGTAAAAGAGAAAAAGTGTAGAACTTGTTGCAACGCAAAGAAAAATTTGTTATCTTAGGAGAATTCTGTTGGAATGCACCTTTTTGCATCCAAAAACATCACAGAAAGATGGGCTATGTGGTCAATAGTAGAAAAGGTTTAGTATCGATTTGGTCATTACAACTAATGATTGAATATTTAAAAGATCATCGAAAGCTTAAGATTCATGACACATGACGTACAGAAACATGACTTATGATGGCAATTACTCCTTCGTCAATCATGGAAATGGATTATATTCTTACAATCCATGTGCAAGAATGAATCAAGGTTAAATGTTTTCATGACACATGAATTTAAAAACATCATCGATTCCTTGTAAGCATATGAAGAAAAGAAGTCCGATCATTTGACAAGCATGTCAACCTCTTGACAAAAAAATGAATTCCTTTTATGTGCATGTAAAAACTAAGGTAATTACATAGCGTGGAAACTTTGGTGTGGTGTCAAAACGTGGTCATCAAATTGACCATGATGTATACATCATGTGCTTGTGTTGTATGCTTTGAAGTGTTTTTCACAACCTTATCTCATTTTGAAACCATGTTTTGGTGCTAGGCTAGAACTTTGCTTGTTAAAGGTACCTTTTTCCATTAAGCTAGATCCATGTTTGGTTTGACTTGCACCTTAAGTGGCTTCTTTCATGTTGCAAAGAAAGAGAAAGAAAGTATTTTTTTCTGTTCAGCATTTGTAATGGTTGTGTAAAGGATCCGTGAGGATGTGGGTGTGTGTTTCTGTGTGTGTGTGTGTGGGTAGGTGTGTGTGTGTGTTTGTGTGTGTGTGTGTGTGTATGTGTGTGTGTGTGTGTGTGTGTGTGTGTGTGTTTGTGTGTGTTTCTATGTGTGTGTGTGTGTTTGTGTGTGTGGGTCTGTGTGTGTGTGTGTGTGTGTCTGTGTGTGTGTGTGTATGTGTGTGTGTGTGTGTGTGTGTGTGTTTGTGTGTGTGTGTGTGCATGTGTGTGTTTGTGCGTATGTTTGTGTGTATATCCATGTACTTACCTTCTTGTGGTTCTTTCTCAATCACATTGTTTTCATTGACTAGTAACACTTAAGAACTCATTCTTATCATAAGAAATGTTAGACTTAGGAAATGGTGCATGTAATGGAAATGGAACACCTAAAACTTCATTGAACTCTAAATTGATGTAAAGCGTTGTATTATTCATTCATCAATTATTTCAATCTTGTACTTTACATTGTTTGAGAGGGTAGGAGAAGAATGAATATGAAGTGAAACTTTCAATAAATGATATGTTTGATGTCAAGAAGGAAGAATTGAACGAGCCCAAAATAATTCTACTTTTGATTTCCATGTTTTTGTTATGTTCACTGGTCACACGTGTTGAAAAATGAAGTCGTTTTGTTATCGTTGCTACAAAAAGTGAGCATTTTACAAGAAATAGGTAGTTTTATGGCATTAATGTTAGCATGGCCATACACAAATATGTGTTTTTAATGATTTATCTGAGGAAAACATTTTCATGTTCGATTGCAAGGAGTGTGTGAGATGGAAACGCTTTGAGGACACATTTTCGGAGGGGCGCCAAGAAATGTCACAAAAAAGTGACATTTTTGCGTGCCCTTTCCGAAAATGTGACATTTTTGCGTGCCCCTCCAAAAAAGTGACATTTTTGCGTGCCCCTCCAAAAAAGTGACATTGCTAGGCTTAAGTCGTTGAACCAATTGCTCACATGCATCTGTTCACATATGCTATGACATGTCGATCTTGCTATGTCCCATGCATATCATTTTGATTGGACAACTCGTTCTAAGCAAACCGACTGCAAATGTATGCTCTTTCTGAGTGCTTCCACATGTCACATATGGAATGTAAGTAATTTCACAAAAATATACCCCTATTGTGTGGCACCATAATAATGTATTNACATTGCTAGGCTTAAGTCGTTGAACCAATTGCTCACATGCATCTGTTCACATATGCTATGACATGTCGATCTTGCTATGTCCCATGCATATCATTTTGATTGGACAACTCGTTCTAAGCAAACCGACTGCAAATGTATGCTCTTTCTGAGTGCTTCCACATGTCACATATGGAATGTAAGTAATTTCACAAAAATATACCCCTATTGTGTGGCACCATAATAATGTATTAAATAGTCATGTACGATAACGTACAAGGAAAATATTCCCCTTGCAAGCTTCTCGAGGAAGTGTGGATAATGGAATTCTAATCGATATAGGGATACTCTTGGATGTGTTTGAGGAGCATTCATTCAACACAAGTGTTGGAAATATCAACAAGGAACATGTTTAGCAGAAGGTTATTTCATGTGTCGAAAATTTGAAACTTTTTAGTCTCTGAAAAAGTGACATTTTTGTGTGCACATGTGAAATGTGACATTTTTGTGTGCCCCTTTCAGAAACCATGCTATTTCTGCATTTTCGGAAAAAAGGAAAGAGGAGCGAAAGGTTGACCAAGGCATGTTCAAGCGAGCGACAAAGAGTAGGACTCGCAGTTTGGGTCCTGTTTTGTCCTGTGAGAATCTTTAAGTGCTAACTTCTATCTTCACGAAAGGATCAGTTGTCTACTTTTTACAGTGAGAGAAAGAACAAAAAGTGACCAATATTAGAAAAATGTACGTCGATGAATGTAATGCTGATTTGGCGCAACCACATCGAATGTGACATTTTTGTGTGCCCCTCCGGAAAGTGACATGATCGTTTTGTGACATTTCTGTGTACCCCTCCGAAAATGTGACATTTTTGCGTGCACCTCCAAAAAAGTGATAGTTTTGGGTGCCCCGCAGAAAAAGTGACATTGTTTTATGCCCCGCAGAAAAAGTGACATTTTCCTATGCCCCGACAGAAAAGTGACAAATTATGCGTGCCGTTTTCAAAACCTTGCTATTATTGCGTTTTCCTCCATGTGACACCATGGGCTGCGGGGCCGAGGAAGTGGATGGGGTATTCAATTTTCGCGATCTAACGTTTGTCGCAAGCATATGGTTTGGATTAGGTTATGTTCCTACTCACCCCCTCCCAGCTACGGCCTAGAGGTTTCCAAACGAATTCAGCAGAGGCGCACATCGGATAGGATCGCTGCACCCGCTGCGGCCATACTTGACTTTTTGTGGCACCTACTGGCTGGTTATGGGAGCTGTTCGATTCACAAGTTGAACAGGTAGTGGACAAAACTGGATGATCTGTTTTCCATGTTTGTCATTGCGCTGGCACAAAAGGTTGGGTCCAGAATGAGAATACGTCATCGCGGATGTTTGCTGAGCAATGTAAAATCATAGGCTGGAATGTGGCTCTGTTGAAACAACTCTATTTAGTCATTGGTTTGCTGAATAGTTAAACGAACTCGACGCTTTCGACCTTGAGGCTATCAGATTAGAACCACCGCGGACAGCTTGTTAGTCTCCTGTAATTTAGCTCACTCGACTATCGAAGCAAACAGCTCTCAGGCTCTCAGATTGTCCTCTCGAATCGAGGGCGCTGTTGTTGCAACAGCCAATGTGGCAAACGGCGATGTGGACTTTCGCCCATGTCTTTACGCCAGACACGGCTTATGGGACTTCATCCCTTGTGATTTTGGTAACGAATCATTCCAATCGAACATCACTTTTCGTCCACAATCCCATTCGGAGATAACAGCTATTTGAGGCTAATAAGAATCCCCCACCCTCGACTCGAACACAACCATTGCTGGTAGACCGTGCGTTGTGTTTTTGAGGTGGTTCGAGGAATCGTGTCCACGACTGCCGCAACCCAAATGATACCTTTTCAGTCATGTCCGGTTGTAGGGGACTGAAGTGTCATTCGTTTTTAGGGTGAGGCTGGTTGCGGTTGGATTCGAAAGTAGAAAGATACCGGACACAGGCTTTTTTCGATTTTCTGGAGAGCGTTCGGAATCCACATGTTACGCGCTGCCTTCCGCTCTTTCATAACCTCGGTCATAACTAGTTTGCTTGAGGTTAGGTCCAGAGATATTTCCGAACACCGCGGACAGGCATCGAGCTTTCAACTGCTGACACCTCACGTTGATTGGTGTACGGTTTTCGGTTGAACCGATGTCATCCAGCGATAAGTGTTCTAAGTAGGACACGCTAGGGCCGTGGATGGAAAATTTCGCCCACCCCTTTCGCCATTTTTTCAATGGACAATTACTGTCCACCGTAGAGCCTCATTTAATAATCTGAAAGTCAGTTCAATGGTCCGCTTCCAGTCGGCCAAAGATAGACTTGTCCGCACGATCCTCGAGAGGTGAGACGAAAGCGTGCGAACAAGGGTGATTGAAGGAGTTCAGAAGACGGCTTCGATCGCGTCACCTGTCTTCAAAGGGTCCGAGATACTCGAGATGCGGTAGTTGATGCAACACAGCCCGATCGAAAATGTCGCGGACATGCGTGGGTTAACGGAAGAGTGTGAAACAGAGTTCATCCACTCCCAGCAACGGCTTAGCTAGTTTTAACACTGGGCAGAGGTCTTCCACCTGGACCGATTAAAGTCGAGGAGCCGAATTACACTGCCACGACAAAGTTCCTGACTAGAAAGCCGCGCACAGCAAGAGCGACAACGATTGTTCAACTCGCCGAACTACGGAATCCAACCACAACCAACCTCAGCCAAATTGATTTCTCGAGTCGGAGCCGCGAATCAAATGTAAAATAATCCTCTTTCTAAATGATATAACATGGACTAACGCGGAAGTTCATACCAACGTCGCCGTTAACCTACCGTAGCAAACAATGAAACGGATGCTAAACAACGTTCTCTGTGCAAGAGATCGATCGTTGCCTAAACTAACTCCGCATCGATTCGACAATGAGCTCAATCTTGACACAGGGAAGGCGCACACGTTCTTGCGTCTACAGGAGGTAACAGAACAAGTCCCCAAACAGAAAGTGGACAACATCCATGAAAAGCCGACTTTCCCTTGAGCAAATCTATGCATCATATCGACAACTCAGAAACACCTACGTTTTCATGACATAGATCACTGGCCTACAGTCTCTAAACATTCTCATATCACAACAAGATAATACTGTAACACTACTACCAATTTGACACAATCAACATTATGTGTTTCAATATTGTTCAGTACTTCACCACATGACAATTAACCTGAGATTGATTGAAACAAGAAAGATATTTTAGATGTAATATAAAGTTTGAATGAAATTTTTTTTCATGGATTTAAATCATGTGAACAAATTCGGCTAGGCATGCAAGAGAAACCAAAAAGGATGAAAACAAAGTTTGTCAATAAGACTCAATGAAGCAAAGGCTAACGAAGAAACATATAACAATGAAATTATGCTAACAGTTGTTTCTTTAGATTGAACGCATGCCTTCAACTGCACCTACTAACCATGTTATAGTGGTGAAAGCATGGAACAATGAAATCAACTTGAAAGAATCAAAGCAATATAGCTAGACTGCGTGGGTATAACTTACATCAACAATGATTTTTTTAATAAAAAAACCTATTACGTTCTCATGTAAATCTCAATTGGAACCCCTTACTTTGAGTGATGGTGCAGAAGAAAATATTCCATGAATCCCATTGGCCTTCACATAAGAACATAGTCACAATCAGAAAAGGTAAAAACATCTAGTTAAGTTCCTGAATCAATTCTAAAAGAACACACAGGAAGAAAAACGATTAGAAATAATATCCGAGAAGTTGATTAAAATATTGCATTTAAACTTCTGTGTGTATCCACACCTATTTCTATGTATATCTATATCTATACATACATCTATATCTATATCTATATCTATATCTATATCTATGTCTATGTCTAT
>SZWC01021573.1:23932-45817 GCA_023375785.1 Penium margaritaceum | reverse complement strand
GAGAGAGAGAGAGAGAGAGAGAGAGAGAGAGAGAGAGAGAGAGGGGGGGAGAGAGAGAATTTTTCTATGTGCACTATTCAAGTGTATCAATGTTTTAGTGCATGGTATTAGTGCATGGTTTTGGAGTGCACTAGAAGAGCAAACTAGAGAGTGAGTGCATGATTTGTCCACCATTGGACATGTATGGGTTCGAGCCGCACAAATGGGCAATCAGTCGGTGCAGACTTCTGTCCCGACTGGACAGGAGTCTTGTCGTCTAAGCTTTCCCTTTGTTGTTTCCTGAATCCTCGTTCCTCTTTGCGGCTCCCCTCCTTTTTGGCCCGTTGACGTCATTTTTGACAGTCGCACGAGATATGATTTGGCTTTCTGCACGACCTGCAGAGCCATTGGTTGCGTTGATCGATGGTGTCAATCTTGATTGGAGACGAGATTTGTGTCAATTGCGACTTTCCTCTGCCACTATAAGAATTGTGGATTTGGGATCAGAAGCCATTGGATTCCTTAATCTGAGTGTTGGAGTCGACGTTGTCGATGTGATCAACTATTGCAATCATTTGCAAAAGGTCATCCTGGATGCCAAGAATGGAAACTTCTTGCTAAATCTCTCACTTAAGTTTGTTGTTGTTGTAGTAGAAACAGAGTTCATCAGTGATCAGGTTGCTGCCATTGATGCTTTAGTAAACATGCCAAGTATACTCTGACACGCAAGACTGTTGACGCACACGTTGTAGCTTGTACAGTGTGTCAGACTTCTAGTTCAACTTTCCAAAATGAGTGAATATAGCAAGTGCAAAATTGCTCTATATTCCTGGTGGCGTGAGGGAGTCATGCTACATCAGATTTACCTTCTTGTAGTACGCTTATGGTTGACGATGTGAGAGCATTTTGGTGAGCCGTTGGTCGGGCTACGCCAGTCTCTTGCTGTTGTTGGATGGTCTTTAGGTTGGACGAGCAACTTAAAGTCGTTCCACGTAAAAGCAAGGCCGCGAGATCAATCTCGTTTTTATCATTGTTGACCCTAGTAGTGGTGAAGTATACCTCCAAACTCACCAGCCACATCCTGACCATCAGTCCTTTTTTGTTTGCAAGATCGAACGGTTCAGGGAGTGCCGAATCTGGGATTTGCTCGAGAGTTGAAAAAAAAACTTGATGAGCATTGCATTGTGTGCACGGGAAATCCGAAGCTCCTTCGTGGCTGCATTGAGTTGTTGGAGAAGACGGGTGTTCAAGCTCTTGAGTCTTAAAAACTTATGTTATAGGTCTTCATAAATGCAAGCTTGTCGGGCGGTGCCTCTCATTGTACTAGACATCTTCAAAATGGATAGCGGCAAAGGTGAAGAATCTTCCAAGCCTGAGGGGTCCATCACCGGGTTGGCCATCGGGTTTGTCGGTTTTGTGCCATTTGCCACAAAATTTGTCATTGCTGTCTGGTTCTTTTGGAGGGCGCCGGTGTTTGCGTGCTATTGATCCTCCATCGCTGGAGTATTTGCCGGTGACTGTTGCTCCTTGCTGGTTGCGCTTCCTCTGTTCACCATTGTCATCGCAAGGTCTGCAAGCCTCTGAATGGTGGAGATGCGCTAAAGCACATGGACGAGGTTGTTGCGAGGTAGTTATTACGTTGGCTACCCTTCCAGCACCACTGTGCTCTCATACCAAGTGTTACTCTGAGCGAAACACAAGCAGTTCAAAGGGATGATGTGCAAGACAATAGACGATTTGAGGATTTGGGACAAATGGATAATTTGTATGAAGGAGTAGGTGTACTCAGTTGACAAGTGTCGAGTGACTTGAGCACATATATACGATGATGAGAATCATAACGAGGCATATACTGGATCCTTGGTGCTCGAGCCAAGCAACACGTGAGAGGTTTTGCCGTTAGTGGCTGCTTCAAGAAGCTCCATTAAGAAGTCAAGAATATCAAAGCGAGGTTTTTCAAACTTCATGTGCTGTGAAGAACTCGACTGAACGGTATCGAAACATCAATACAGTTTGCGATACTTCTGTTGGACCTTCTTGAAAGTGGTCAAAGTTGTCAGATGCTTCTGGAATGGAACACCGAAGGTCGGAACAGGTGGCCAAAATGCCCTCGGCCGATCAAATTAAAAATCTTAAGACACGTGGTGGGCCATGCAATGACAAAGATACCCGCTCGCGGAGCTTAGGGACTCATGTTCGTCGTGGAAGTGACAAAGAAGAATGTGAATTCAAATTTCTTGCACATAGTAACTGGCACCTGAAAATAGGGGCATATGATTCCCTTTGGAAATGAACCGTGTGATATTGTGGACATGAATGACTACACATGCATTCCGAAAAAATTACCGATGGAGTAGTTACTCAATTTTTGGCAGTTAGTGTCTCAATTACATTCCATGTGTAACATGGACTATGGCTCTTTCCCTAAGCACTGTGAGCAAGGGATGTGAGAGGTGAGAGTGTGGTGAAATCACATTGCACAAGCCATGGATCAAAGCACGTGGTACAGGAAACCAAGAGTAGCTGAAAAGTAGGGCTTGGAGCTAGAGGTTAGCACACCGGTGAGTGAGCCTCTCTGTCGTGCGTGGTGGACACCAAGATCACACCGCCACTCGGGGCTCAAGCCTGACCTCTCGGTAAGTACGGAGGTGGCTACTCACCATGGCATATAATAAATCTGGCCAGGTGGCTTCGTATGGATGAGACTCCCCTAGAAACCCACCAGCAATAAATAGATGGGTACAATTGATTATTTGCTCCCTGATTTGTGGATTAAATGAGGAATGCCTTGAGTTTGAGGTATAGAAAAGGAATTCCCTTAGTTTGTAACTTCAATGACATGATGCTACGAGCCTGTAGATTATTGGAAAACTGTCCCTAGTCTAAAAAATGTGTAATCTGGACCTGGTCATTAAGTCCATGTCATCCTGGGGAATCACTGCATTGTTTTTACCAGTTTTATTGAATTCAATGACAATTTCATGGTCTGTTAACTTTGATCTCATCGACATCTACATTGGTGGTAGTGGTATCTTTGTTTACCAAATCTGGACGTCTTAGAAAAAGGTTTTAACCACGTTTCATTAGCATGTCCCAGGGATTAGTACATTTTCGAAAATCTTGGTCTTGAAGATTGATGTGACACATGTTCACACAACCATGCTGGTAGTTAAGGTTCCATTCCATTTCTGTCCCTCATAAGCGGTGGTCCACGGGTGAACACTTGCGTCACATATTGTTCAAGCTTTTCCAGAAATTTGTCAAGTGGTGGCATTCCATCATTTATCTACAAATTCGTGACATCCTATCATTACGATTTCCCACATGTTCCACAACCAGGCTGGCAAAACATAAGTTTACATTCCATGTCCTTCAAAAGAAGTGCTCGGAGCACATGCTAGATGTTTTTCAAGACTTTCCAGAATTGACACGAGTGATGGTATCTCGTCACTTATCTACAAATTCATAGAATACTTTCATGAAGTTTTCAAACTGGGGGCACGGCTCATTTATACTACAAACACGTGGCATTTCTCTTAAATGTGACGCAGGCAAGGAGAATTTGCGAGTCCGACCTTAAGAGATAGCTCAGGCAACGTAAAGTGCAAAGAGCCAAAGCTCCCACAAGCAAAACCAATAATAAGAATCATGTAAAACACAGATTACGTGACCATGGGACACATCTGAAGTGTGTGCCGCTGCTGGCAGAGGGTACGAGCTTCAACATATATGGCTTCCATCTTATGGGACAAAGCTCCAACAGATTCAACACTCCATCTCCTACACATGCATGAGGTAGTGTGCATGTGGAGCAAGACAAGAAGACATTATAGGTGTGATGGGCCACCAACATGACCACAAACAATCACACTAATCCATGACCCACAGTCACATAGTCCACATGCCACAACAAGCCAACATCAGGCACAACCTAGAAGTACTATGCACATATTACCTTGGGTCATGGACACAAGCAAGACCAACAGCATGAACACTGCACTTGAAAACATTCCTGCGAAGTGCCTTTGAAACATGTGTGAATTCTGCTCCTGAACAGAAATCATCATCAGAATCTGCAAAATGACGTCCCGAGCTCGCTGGAGGGGTTTAACCCTCCGCATCACTCTAGGGGCAATCGTCATCAATGACCCGTACATGGGGACTCAAGTCTTTTTAGTCTCACGACGACCATTTTGGTTTTTACCTAGTCCCCTTGTTTTGGGTCCCAAAGGAGAGGAATATTACCTTGAACTTGTTGGTTCACACGGGTTTTTGGCATATGAAACTCAAGTTTCACATTAAAAAAAACTCGAGGTTCACCCTTTAAGCGACGGCATAAAATCAACGAGTGCAAGGTACGACCAATGATTTTACACAGATAATTTTGCTTAGTTCCTCACTCTCTCATTGGCACCTATTCCTCATCCTTGCTTGCTCTCGCTAGGAAGCAGGGGAAGGGAGGGCAAGGAAACGAGGCCACGGGCATTGCCCTCAAGGCCCTTGTGGCCTCTCAGCTACCGGTCAAGGCGCCAACTCGTCTGGCGACTGGTGGCTGGCCGGCGATGGGCCGGCCGGTCACCTTACCGGCCACCGGTCATCCATACACCCATTCAAGAATCTTCTCCACCACGTACTCCTCTTTATCCTCTACGAAAACCGATTGAGGAGGAGCCTACTCATGCACTGCAAACTGCCCATCCGGCTCCTTGCTGGCCTTGAAGAGATAAGCGTAGAACACAGGATGGATCACTTCGTGGTCCGACAGCTCTACCTCCTAGCTCACCGCGGGCCGCTTCTCATTGACCAGAAAGACGAGGACGTGGTGGTGTAACTGAAAGTGTAATAAATGAAGCCATTTCTCATGCAAACGTCTACTGTCGTCCCTCTTCTGTGAACGGTGCTTGATCGATTTTTCTCATTTGGAGTTGTAACTCACCCAATTCTTCAACATGAAGTGAAATGAAAAAAACTCGGTATCATGTAGCTTTAACACATAGTTCATGTTATGTACCACACTACCACACTAAAATGAACCTAATAAGCAAAAACTGCATGGTGACAAGTTTAATTCAATCATTGCACTTTGAAATGATTTCAGTGCCACTTTACGCTCGACGAAGTAAAAAATTCAATGAACAAAGAGGGTTATGACCAAAAACAAAAGCGAGTAGGATAACCCTGACCCTATCACCATATCAGAGGGGTATGCAGGTTGCACCCCATACGCTTTCTCAAAGGAAGACCTCCTTGTTGAGACGTGTACCATTGAGTTGTACACAAACTCAACTACCGGGAGCTTGCATTCCCATCTCTCACCATCCTTCTTCAATATCCCTCGCAATAGCTGCTCAATGATCTTGTTGGTATGCTTGGTTTGACCATCCATTTGGGGATGTAGGCCAAAACGAGAGCTACCCAGGTGCTCAGCTTCCAAAAGAGCTCCTCTGACAATCTGGAGGTAAAGCACAGGTCACAGTCTGAGATTATGCACTTGTTGCAAGATGAGCTGAGCCGTATCTGTTACGATGACCTTCTCCTCGTACGGGATGAAGTGCACCATCTTGCTAAACCTGTCCACCACTACCAGCACCATGGTTTTGTGCTTCGCAATCCGTAGAAGAGACGTCACAAAGTCTAGTAAAATATCTGTCCACAATCGCTCTGGCACCAATAGCGGCTGCAATTCTCATGGCATATGTGCCCTTCATGGCTTAATCATTTTGCACATGCCATAGCTACTCGCACTCATTGCAATCTACTCATATCTTCACCTACCAATATTGACGTGAAAGCGTCTTGAAGGTATATTCCTGGCTAAAATGGCCACTGAAGTGTGAGTTGTGCGCCTCCTTCAACAAAGTCTGCTGTCATGATGCGCTCCTTGGCACAATTTGGTTCTCCTTTTTGTGTTGTCAATATTGGCCATCCCACTTGCACCCCTTCACTGTACTCCTCGTAAAGCCTTGGTCCTCCTTATGCCCATGAGAAAAATGGTTGTGGATAATCAAGGATCCCTTCAGCACCCTGATTGCATGCATGGCCACGTCCGGACAACGCAAAACCGGGTCCATTGGGTTGATGATTCTTGGTTTGTATTAGATAATGTAGTCGAAGCCGCCCTCTAGTAGCTCCATCCACCATGCTTGACGAAGACTCAAGTTTGACTGCATTTTGAGGTACTTGAGCACGTACTGGTCCATTTGCACCGTACATCGTCACACCTAGAAGTAGCTCCTCAATGACTTGAATGCCTAGACCTCCACGAGCATATCCTTCTCATGGATTGGGTAGTTGAGCTCATCCCCATTCAGCTTCATGGAGTAGAACTCAATGGGCTGCAACCCCTTTCCTTGGTCCTACATGAGCACCCCATTGAGCGCATAGTATATTGCATCCAATGCCAACATGTACTCCTTGCTCGTGTCCGGGTGGTTGAACACCGGCGCCTCACACATGATATTAGTTGCTTTCCTAAAGGCCTACTCCTCCTATGCACCTCACTCCGAGTGGTGCCCCTTCTTGAGAAAGTCTGTCAAGGCTGCTCCCATTGCCACGTGCCTTCGAATAAACCTCTGGCTACAACTTGTAGAACATAGAGTAACTTGGATGTCATACACACATGCCAGCGTTAGCCACTCCTTCACTGATTCCATCTTCTTTGGATCCATGTGGATCCCCATCTTGCTGGCAATATGCCTGAGGAACTCCACCTCCGGCTTGGTGACTATGCACTTGCTGAGATTAGCAAACCGCCACTCCTTTCTCACTTCTTCCATCACCGTCTGTAGGTGCTCCTGATGCTCCTCCATCGTCTGTGAGTAGAAAACTATGTCGCCAAGGAAGACTATCATGAATTGGTCCAAGTAGGGGTGGAACACCCGGCTCATCAGCGCCATGAATATGACAGGAGAATTCATTAGCCGGAAGGGCATCACAAGATACTCAAAGTGCCCATAGCGTGTCCAAAACATAGTCTTCTCCACATACACCTAGTTAATGTGCACTTGGCGTTACCCCGACCTCAGTTCATGCTTGCTAAAGACACGCATGCCTTTCATCTGGTCGAACAACTCCTCAACCCATGGCAACAGGTAGCAATTCTTCAACGAGATAATATTGAGCACCTGGTAGTCCATGCACTTCTGGAGCTTTCCTGACTTCTTCTCGATGAACAGCACCGGTATCGCGTATGGAGACACTGACCGCTTGATGAATTCTTGGTCCACCAATTACCTCCAATACTTCTTGAGCTCCATAAACTCTGTGTCGCTCATGTGGTTGTAAGACTGTACCATTGGTGATGATCTTTACCACCTTCATCTCGTGGTCAATGTTGCACTACGGCAGCAGCCCCTCTAGAGAAATGTTCCCAAACTCCTTGAGCACATGTCCAACACTAAGAGAAAGATATGGAGCTCCCCCAACTTCCACATGGTGTCCCTCCATTTCTTTAACTGCTATGATTTGATGCTCTACTGCTTGTTGTGAATGTACCCAAGACAGGTAGACCTGGCCACTATTGCCCACAAACCAATACAACTACTGCATGTTGATGTTGCAAAGTTGTTTCTTTCCTTTCACCACATCTGACTCCTTCTCCTTATCCCACCACAGTTTCAAAGTGAGGTTATTACCATCCACCTTCACAATCATCCGGTTTCACCTCCAATCCATCTCCGAATTCAAAGCATGCAACTAATTGCGGCAAAGCATGCAATCGTAGTCATCCATAGGACAAGTTTGGAACTCTATTTCACAAACTAGCTCACACATGTGGACCTTGTGCTTGACAAGGGACCAGCATTGAAGAAACTATGTCTCGCACTATCATCCAACAGACCGCATAGCTTCCTCCAACACAAAAAAACCTTGTCCGGAGTCTGAAGAACCAGCTCTAGGACAATCCCTGAAAACTTTCGTGTATCACCTTCATTTTGCAACAGCACTTGAGGCAGCTCCTTAAGCAGCAAAAGCCTTTCAAAACTTGTGTTTTCCCTCACAGACAAAAGTCTTGCAACAGGAGATAATTCCCTCCTCACTGCCTTTGCTCATTTCATGAATATGCTTTGTGCTTGGGACACTCTCACTTGCGATGACCCTCCCCACCACAAGCCCAACAACTTGCCTCCTGGTCTCTGCTGCCTGCCGTGCCCCACTGCCCGACTTGGTTTGCATCCACCTCCATGGGTACAGCCTGAACCAGTTGCTCCACCCGTGCTGTTCTGGTGTGAATTATGGCCTATTGTGTCCATGCGCTCCGGCCCCAAAACCAACTTTGCAAAAGTCAGCAACCCAAGCACCACGAGTTCATGTTGGATGTGCAGCTTCAGGCCGTCATGGTAGCGCTCGTAGGCCTCTGCATCCAAGAGGTCCCCGATCTGCATTGCCAAAGTCATGAAGCATGAGGTATATAGTCCTGGAACAATCTGCTTTGCTTGATTTTTTTTACTTTATCTGGTGGGCATAGGCTGCCATTGACGAGGTCAAACACACGGATATTTTCTCAAACTGGTCCTATATCTCTGGATTCTCCATCAATGCACACGGACCAAGCTGCAGTTTACGCCCCAGTGGTAGGCTCAGTAATTTCTGAAGCTGTTTCTTGACCCCCAGCCCGTCAACCCAGCGACGTTCTTCCGGCACAATGCAAACAACCACTACAGCGCCATTCCCCTGAGTAGAATAGGCGCATCTCCAGTCTCATGGTATCTTCTCCCACGGGAACACCAAACAACATGATCTATTGGTTCATAGTGAAGAGCCACTCCCGCAAAGTGCCTTTTCCTTTGTAGACTTCTGGCTCCTTCACCTTGGACCACCAAAAGGCTAGTGCGGATGTCAATGTGATCCCCTTCAATGCACTGCTCCCTTGGCTGGCGTACCTCACCTCAACCTCCGCGCATAGCTGCTGGTTCTCTTGGTGCAACTCATGATGAAAACACCTGATCTCCTCCATGAGATAACCTTGGTCAAATGCCACTGCCAAAATGGTTCTATTTGTGACAAATAAATTCATGGCCAAGATTTCCTTTGTGGTAGAACTGTTTCCTCCTTTGCTCCCAATGCAATGCTAAGCAAATTCCCATGTGCTCTGATTCCAAATGTGAACCAAGGGGTATTTGGCGTGATGGTCACATGCCAAGATCTTGAGATAAACATCCCACCCTCGAACCCTTGGTGTGTGGACCAACCCTTGAGATGTCGTACGGCCCTCTCCTATCAACAAGACCACTGCTAGTGATAGAGGTTCCCGTCGTGCGACTCTCCCAATGGCGTTTGCACCAAGGTGTGCTGCATAAGACTTGTAGAATCAAATGGATGTGTGTGAGTAATCACTCAAGTAGAAGGAGGGTTGGACAAGGAATGCATCCCTACGCTTGATAGATAAATATGAGGCAATGTACATTGTCTTGAGTAAGTCTTGCAGGGCTAGAACAACTTCTAGGCTTCCTTATGTACCAGTCCCAATTAGGCAGCCGAGAGCCCCTAAACAATTTGAAGCCTTCTCCCAAGGTGCAATGGTACAAAGAACACATGAATGATATAGTATGTATTGTGAGATTTCCAAAGAACACCTCAAGTTATGGCCATTTGTAGGCTCCATACATAAATGCTGATAGCAGCACCTTTTTTTGTTTTTGTTTTTGTTTTTTAAGATGGTCCAGGCAGAAAATCCCGCCCACCGGGCTCCCTTCTGGAAGCTGTTACCTTGGTGACTGTTTGATCCGCTCCGCTTGGGTCCGATTCGGCGTCGGCGTGTTCGGCGGCCGAAGTTCCATCCTTGATGGGTTTGCTTCGATCACGTTATTCGGGTCTCGCCGTCCTCTATACCTCACATCACGAGCCATTGGTCATGGTTCTAAGGTCAATGGGGGAGCCCCCTGACAATGGGGGACTCCGGTACACCGGTAACGACTGCCCTCGCGTATATCTAGCAGCACCACCAGCAGGGGTCACGGCCACCCGAAGCATGATTTTTTGCAAATGTGCCTCTAGCCACCATCCAAAAGCACGCATGGTCTCCAACGAACCTTGCCTCATTGGCTAAGCATCCATCCAGGGGTACGTTGACTTGATTGAGCGAGAAATTTGCTTTGTTGTTCTTGTGGTCAAGCTTGTACGTCTCCTATTTCATGAAGGTGTAACTCTCACCTTGGCACTGCTGTATCTTTCTCATCGTTGCACAGAATGACCCGGTACTTGGATCAAACTTGCATTATTTTTCTCTTAACCACTACCTCAACCGGTGGCTCCCATTACACAGATAATGATTGGACTTGGAGCCCTCATGGACGTAGTCAGACAGGTAGGTGTTCTTTGGGGACTGCACAGCAAGAAGGGCAACATTACACGTAGCTCACCAGAGCTAGATTATGTCACTCTAGGAGTTGTGGCAGCTGAGTTGATGTGGCTGCAACGCTTTTTTTTGTGAGTTGCGTCAATCTGTACCTTCCATTGTTCTCTAATGTGACAAGTAGAGTGCTCTAAAATTTGTGGAGAACTTTGATGTGTTTCATGTACGCACAAATTACGCTGTTTTTGAGCTTCACTTTGTGCATGATTTGGTGGAGAGACAGGTAACCAGACAGGTGGAGAGACCGTCTTCTGGTTTAGCATCTAGGTGTAGCTGGCTGAATTCTTGACCATGCCACTGGTGCGTGAATATTTTGGACTGGAAATTGGGTTGAAAGTTGGGCTAAAATATGGGCTGCAAGTTGGGCTGGAATTTGGGCTCAAAACTTGGATCTGAAGCTGGAAGTTAGGCTTGAATCTAGGCTGAAAGTTGGGTTAGAAGTTGGGCTGAAAATTGGGGTCTATGTTGGAATTGAATTGGGGCTAAACGTTGGACTGGAAGTTAGGATAGAAGTTAAGCTAGATGGTGGGATGGGACATGGACTAGAGGCTGGGCTGGAATTTGGGCTGGAGGTTGGGCCGGGATAGAAGCTCGTTAGCCACAAACTCGGGCTAGAATTTGGGCTCAAAATTTGGCTGGAAACAGGGCTGAATTTTGGGCTGGTAGTCTGGCTAGAACTTGGGCTGGAATTTGGACTGAATGTGGGGCTAGTAGTTGGGCCAGAGGTTGGGTTGCAGTTGGGCTGAAAATTTGGTTGGTAGTTGGGTAGGGAGCTACGTTTGAATCTGGAATCAAGACTTGGTGAGAACTTCGGTTGGATGTTGGGCTGGAGTTTGATTGAATTTTCTCCGTTGTTTTTGCTTGAAGTTGGACTGGACATTCAGCTAAAAGTTGGTCGAGAATTTGGGTTGGGCGTTGGGTTGGAACTTGAGCTGGAATTTGGGCTGGAAGTTGAGAGGGAATTCAGGCTTAAAATTGGGCTGGAATATGCACAAAACTTGGCATGATTTGGGCTACACATTAGGCTGGAAGTTGGGCCAGAATTTGTCTAGAAATTTTAGTGGAAGTCATCCTGGGACTTGGGATCGAAGTAGGACAGGAATTTGGACTCGAAGTTGGGCTAGAAGTGGAAATAGAAGTTGGGCTGGAAACTTGGTTGGAAGTTGTGCAAGAAGGTAGCTGATGTTTGGCCTCAAAATCAGCCTACAATCTGGGCTGAATGTTGTTGTATTTCCCCCTCCGCATGCCCGGGTGCCCGGGCGCGGTCAAGCCGTTGGAGGGAGAAAAATCCTTGCATTTTACTCTAGCTTCGTTGATAGTGCTTTAAATCCAGATTGGAAGGAGATTCCTTAAATTTGAAGAGCTGCCGCATCTGGTGCAACTTGAACTGCCAAAATCCGTTGAGTAACAAGGAAGTTATGGGCTCTCAAAGTTGAAGTGTGCGATGCGGCTCGGGGACTTTGCCAAATGTTGGCATCCGGTAGATTAATCCGCTGGACGTGAGTAACAAGGGACATCCAGCGGATTTATCTGCCGGATGACTCCAGTGGACAACATCCACGGGAATCAACAGTATAGGTTGTTACAGGGGGAATCAGCCAAATTTCTAGCTCAACGTCTTTGACTAAGTAATACCGTTTGTTACTTAGGAATTGTCAAAATTCTGACTGCAGGTCCATAGACAGGTTTCGAACCCTGTAATTTACCATCAACAAAATTGATAAGTAACTCATTGAAATGCACCCCAAAAGCACAAAGGGTACCGGCACTACCCGTAAGGATATCTGTGCCTTGGGAAAGGCATTCTGATGGGTCCTTGGTGTGCGAGGGCACCTCGGCGAGCAGGCATCACGCGCGCTGCTAACTGAGTGGCTGGACTGGTGTGCTGCGCCTCGGCTGACACAGCTCAAACTACGGTTAACCGATTCACATGTGGTTTGGTGCATTGGAACTCTTGAGAGTAGCACTAAAACCCGTCAGATAATGTCCATGTCCAAAAGAGAAACAAAACAAAAACACGACACAGAATGCTGTTATTCTCTTTGCAAAAGTGAATGCATCACAACTGTGTCCAACTCCCACACACATAGCGTGAGGTGACCAGAAAGCTCATGATTAGACTCACAAAGCACAGTCTGGTCACAGGACCTGGTCGGGTCACGTTGGAACGCCGCCAGTTTTCCCCACAGAATTTCCCCAGGAAGTTGGGCTGGAAGAAGGGCTAAATGTTTGGCTGGAAGTTAGTGTGGGATTTTCACAGGATCTGAGGCTGGAATATTAGCTGAAATTTGGGCTGAAATTTGGCTGGAAGTTCAACTGGAAGTTGGGCTGGAATTTGGGCTGGAATTTTGCTGGAAGTTCAGCTGGAAGTTGGGCTGGATATTTGACTGGAAGTTTGGCTAGGTTTTTGTGGAAATCAGTGATCCAAGTACCACAAAAGGCTCAACTCCGCAGGCCTCTTGCTGTGAAACCTCTCTGAAAACACACCCTAAAACCATGTTGCAGAGATGCCATCTCTGTTAGCTGTGTACCCCCACTTCTTTGGTAAACCTACAACACAAAAATTCTCATGTACCCTTTCTCTGAGCAGGTGCATCTCTTGCTCGCAACAATTCTAATGGTCCATACGTATGATTGGACCAAACCGGCATGACAGGAAAATAGAATGCACACCGCACATGCTGCTAACTTACTGCTCCCACATTGACTGTTGTTCCCCCCATCATGCTTCAGTCCTTGAAATGTGCCAACAAGCACCTCAGCAAGATGCCACACTAAAGGACATAGTCTAACCTGGAGCATACGTCCGAGACCTCCATGGGTCTGTTGGCTTCTGTGCCAAGGCATGGGAACACCAACACCAGCACTGCAGTGACTCCAGCTACGCCCCATCATCATCCTCCGCAGCACCTTCTCTTTCTCTCGGAATAGACCTAGAACTAGGATCTTTTAACAACTCATTGTTTTTCCCTCTGCATCATCAATCATCTTACCACTGCTCTTGGGCCGTCGGCTCTTCACCTCTGCTCTGGCCTCGGCCATCATCCAGCTGCACCAACCTACGTGCTATTGCATGGCCTCTTAACCCTATTTCCATCGCCTCAATCATTGACATGAAAACCACCTTCCTTCCACTGTCACTATTCATCATCTTCACCTGGAAATATACATCGTTTCAATGATCAGCTCTTCATCATTTGCAACCCAGTTCTCATCAAATTCAGGAATGACTATCTATCATTTCAGCGATCTACGCTTTGGGCTCTCATCATTCTGCGTAAATCTCCAGGCCACTAGTATCTTGCATCTGCAAACCTTTGATAGGAAGCTGGGCTGGAGGTTGGGCTGGAAGTTGGGCCGTAATTTGGGCTAGAATTTGGCATGGAAGCTGGAGTAGAATTTGGACTGGAAGTTGGGCTTGAAGTTGGGCTTGAAGTTGGGCTTGAAGTTGGGCTAGAAGTTGGGCTGGAAATTGCGCTGGAAGCTGGGTTGGGACTTGGGCTCGAATTTGGGCTGGAAGTGGGGCTGGGAGTTGGGCTGAACGTTAAACTAGAAGTTGAGCTGGAAGATGGAATGGATTTGGGCTAGAAGTTAAGCTTGAAGTTCGGATGGCATTGGGGCTGGGAGTTTGAATGGAAGTCGGGCTACAAGTATGGCTGGATATTGGGCTAGAATTATGGATGGAACATGGGATGCAATTTGGGCTGGATGTTGGGCAGGTATAGTCCATCTTTTGTACTTTTTTACACTACATAATGAGTTTACATAGGCAAGAATTCATGAAAATTCTATGAGGATGAAGTGATACTTGGAAGGATAATGTTCACTAGTATGCACAATCTTTGGTCTTGGACCGATTGAGGTGAGGGGTGGGAGGGAAAGGGAAAGTGTATGGATTATGAGGCAATCGTATGGATTATTGTATTTGACTATGAACATGTGTGTATCGAATGCATACAGTTTTACAGTATAGTATGCTTCATTCGCAAGGAAGGCTTGGAATGAAATCCCTGTTTGTATTAAGCAAGTATATGATGTAGTGTGCTGTAGTTTTTAGTCATGCTCACAGAATCAATGCTCTTGTGTCGTGTACTTGCCACATGTTCCAATACGGGTGCCAAGTTTAAGAAGTATGTCTTTGGGTTAGGAAGAGGGGAGAGAGGAGGGTGTATGAGGTAATTGCATGGGATAGTGTATTGCAGTTTGAAGACTTGTGTATGAAATCCCTAGACCGGTGCACTATGTTTAGGGCATGTTCCTTCTTGGGTAACGGAGTAACCATTGTCATCAAACTATGGAACAAAGTTTGAAATAACATCTTGACATAGTTTTGCATTTTTAGATAAGCCACTGTATGTTTGTGTATGTGTGTGTGTGTGTGTGTGTGTGTGTGTGTGTGTGTGTGTGTGTGTGTGTGTGTGTGTGTGTGTGTGTGTGTGTGTGTGTGTGTGTGTGTGTGTGTGTGTGTGTGTGTGTGAGAGAGAGAGAGAGAGAGAGCGAGAGAGAGAGAGAGAGAGAGCGAGAGAGAGAGAGAGAGAGAGCGAGAGAGAGAGAGAGAGAGAGCGAGAGAGAGAGAGAGAGAGAGCGAGAGAGAGAGAGAGAGAGAGCGAGAGAGAGAGAGAGAGAGAGCGAGAGAGAGAGAGAGAGAGAGCGAGAGAGAGAGAGAGAGAGAGCGAGAGAGAGAGAGAGAGAGAGCGAGAGAGAGAGAGAGAGAGAGCGAGAGAGAGAGAGAGAGAGAGCGAGAGAGAGAGAGAGAGAGAGCGAGAGAGAGAGAGAGAGAGAGCGAGAGAGAGAGAGAGAGAGAGCGAGAGAGAGAGAGAGAGAGAGCGAGAGAGAGAGAGAGAGAGAGCGAGAGAGAGAGAGAGAGAGAGCGAGAGAGAGAGAGAGAGAGAGCGAGAGAGAGAGAGAGAGAGAGAGAGAGAGAGAGAGAGAGAGAGAGAGGAAACTAATAGTGCCCCAGCCATGGATGCCGTTTGCCGTTTTCCTGGTTCGACCACTAGAGAGTGGTTGGATGTCTAATATGATTTCAGATTAGGACTCCTTGGATTTCTCCATGCGGTTTCAAGCTTTCAGTTGCTCGATTTGGCAGAAAGTTAGCCCCATCCGAAGTCCGGGTGGTAGGTGGGTGGAATCTGGGTTTTGTCATTGGTGAAGGGATAACTCCACCACCAGTGATCCAAGTTCGACTTCAATGAGCTCCAAGGGCACATGGACCATGAAGAAATGGATGTGGATGGTTTTCTGGACCAGGGCAATCCTTCCTACGCGTTGGGTTCACAGGAAGGGTGCTTCGACTGGGCACTGTTGAAGCACCTTCTGTCACTCCCGTTTCTGGGCATGATGGGCTGCTCCACCATGGGTTACTCTAACGGCCGTATCAGAGGCTCTACTTCTCTGTTTTGGGCGTGCTTGGATGCGTTGGAAATTTTAGACAACAGGCTTTAAGAATCTGATGTAATCTCAGCAAAACAACTAACCATTCATGGTCCTCAGCCTTTCTCAGTTTCCACAACGTGTATTCTGCCAGAATTCTACTCCCTTGGTGTTGTGGCGACCCAAAGCACACACCCCCATTTGGAAGTCTCTTTGCACTAAGCAGTCGTGCACACTTGTGGTGGATCATGCCAGGATAGCGTTATTGACGAAGGGTTATAGGCCCACGACCCTGATCTGCCTGCCAAGACGTTCACGGCTTCCGCAATGCACAGGAGTGTCGCTCCAGGTGATTTTGACACCGCAGTTCGAGACTGTCCATTGCAGAAGTTCAACATGGCGGAGAAGATAGAGTCCCTGCCCATTCAAAAGTACATGGGTAGCCCAGGATTTGGGCTGTGGCGGTGGCATTTTGAGATCTACCTCATGCACAAGGGACTGCTGGAACTCATGAAGGGCACGTAGGTTCAAGATGCGTGCGCAACGGACGAGGTGAAGACGACCTTCACGAGGAAGAACAAGGAGACGCTGTTACTCCTATTTTTAGCGCTGCATGAATCGTAGTGGGGCTACATCCACGGCTACAACTTGGCAGCTGACCCGTGGAAGAAGCTTTGCTCCATCCACCAATCAACATCCCTAGCCAACAAGATCTTCCCAATGAAACGACTCTTGACGGTGAGGACCGAGGAGGGTGAGGGCATCATTTCCGCCATGCAACAGATTGAGTCTCTTGCCTCACAATGCAATGATGTGGGGTGGAAGATTGACACAAAGATGCAAGCGATGGCACTCCTCATGGCTCTACCCAATCGTTGTAGCCCTCTCATCACTGTGCTGGGAGGTTGGGAGGAGAAACATCTCACCTACAGCGCAGTCGCCGGGTACATCCGCAATGAGGTGCACTGTCGAAGCGGTGGCGAGACCTCGTCATCCTCAACTGGTCACCAAAACGCAGGGTGGCAGCAACAGCGGCATGCGAGGTGGCAGTAAGGGCGGCGGCAAGAAGGGCACCAAAAAGGGTGCATACCATAACTGTGACAAGGAGGGCCATTCGGCCAAGGAGTGTCCGGAGGAGGCGCACGCCGGCGGCAAAGGCACCAAAGGCAAGAATGCGCTCCTCAGCGGGACAAAGAACCAACCTGAAAGGTGCCAACCAGCGGTGCCTTGACTCAGGTACGGAGGAGCATACCCAAGTCAAGAAGGTGGGTTCCATCAACTACACCAAGTCTGCCAAGTCCATGGTGGTCGGCAATGACAAGGTCGAACCTGCGGCCGGCCAAGGTGATATGGACGTGGAGGTGGTAGTTGGTGGTGAAAAGGTGCATTGTGTCATTCAAAATTTGCACCATGTCCCCGGCCTGGCTGACATTTTGAGTGTGAGCCACTTGACAAACAAGGGGTATGAATTGCTCTTCCACAGGAAAGGTGTAGTTGTGAGGATGAACGGCGGTGGCGAGGTCGTGCTCAAGGCAAGGCGCAAGGGAGGACTCTACATTATTGACTCAAAGGTCATCCACTTGGCTGCAGACACAGCGGACCCGCAAGAACGCACCGTCAACCTCGCATAAGGCAGGGGAGCAGACCTGCAGTTGTGGCATCGGCGGCTGGGGCACTCGTCGCCCGTAGTCGTGTAGGATATGAAGAAGCGCGACATGGTTTGCGGCCTCAACATCACCGGTGCAGCAGACGCAGCAGCAGATTCCACTGAGCACAAGTGCGAGCCTTGCATCATGGGTAAGGCGAAGCACAAGCCGTTTGAATACGGACACGAGCGGGCCGAGAACCTGCTTGATCTCGTGCACAGTGATGTGTGCGGATCGATCAAGACGCCGTCCATTGGAGGTGCGCGGTACTTTGTTACCTTCATCGATGATTGCAGCAGAAAACTCTACGTGTACTTCATGAAGCGGAAGAGCGATGTGCTGGACCACCTGAAGAAGTATGTCGCAGAGGTGGAGAGACAGAATGGCCGCAAGGTCATACCGCTACGCAGCAACAATGGCGGCGAGTACATGGGCTGCGGAGGGTGGCTGAAGGAGCAGGGGATTAAGTGGCAACCGACCACTCCATACACACCTCAGTCTAATGGTGTGGTGGAGCGTGCGAACCAGACACTACTCACCATGGTGCGGATGATGCTTGTGGACGCTAAACTGCCACGGAGCCTGTGGGCCAAGGCCGTGAGTACGGCATGCTACATCACCAACCTCAACCCAACGGCAGTGCTGAAGGGGAAAGGCGGCTGGAAGACGCTGCAGGAAGTGTGGAGCGGACGCAAACCAAGCGTGGCGCACCTGAAGGCATTCGGGTACAAGGCGTACACGTTGGTACTGGTCGCGCAAAGAAAAGACTCCAAGACTGGACCCACTTGCAAAGGCGTACGCATTCGTCGGGTATGAGAGTGCACTCAAGGCGTACCGACTCTTCAACCCACAAGCGCAAGACGTCATCATCAGCCGTGACGTCACGTTTGAAGAGCAACAAAGCCACTGCAACAGCAACAACAACATCAACGTGGTAGATAGGAGGGTGCCAGAAAGAGACAAAAACATCATCATCAGCCGCGACGTCACGTTTGAACTACCAAGGCGACATCCACTTCTGTGGTGGCCGGCGTCAATATCGCCAAGTTCGAAGGCAAGAACTTCTTCAACTAGAGCAACAACATGAAGATGGTGCTGATGGAGAAGGGTCTCTGGAGCCAGGTGGATGGGAAGGAGAAGGAACTAGTAGAAAGATCCCTCTCTCCTGGCGAGGCCCGTACCTACCGGGAGAAGCATGACCGCGCCCTTGCAACCATCTACCTCCACCTCGCCGAACGGCAACAACTCCTTGTCCGTGGCATCCTCACGCCAAAGGAGGTTTGGAAAAAGCTTGATTCCACTTATGCTTCCAATTGAATCCTCATAAACATGGAGTTGTGTCATCGCTTTCACACTATGAAGATGGATGAGTCTGCATCCATGATTGACTACATCAACATGGTGAAGTCTCTCTTAGACCACTTGCTGCAATTGAGGACCTTATCAAGGAGCGTGTACTCATGCGAACCGTCCTCTCTGGCCTTCATAGCAGTTGCACTCTTCTTATTGTTGCCCTGGACCAGCGTGGCGACAAGCTCTTCCTCAACGATGTGCAGGAGAGCCTGCAGTTTGAGGTGGAGAGGCGCAAGGGAGAGGAGGGCGGAAGTGGACTGGACGTCACTCTCATCACCAACTCTGGTCATGGGGGTGGTGCTGCACCAACCAGGGGTAACGGCGGAGGAGAGAAGAAGAAGGGGAATCGCCACTACTTCAAGAAGCCAGGCCATCTGCCAGGCCATCTCCCAATACACTATGGCCTACAGCAAGAAGCCAGGCCAAGCCAAGCCAGGCCGCCGGCTCGGTCACCTCGGCTTTGGCCCCATCATCTCCATGCAGCAGATGGTCCGCGGCGTGGATCTCAAGGGGGGGAAGCAGCCTGGTGCATCGGCTGGTGAGAGCTGCAGTGAAGGGAAGCAAGCCCATGCTCCTTTCACGGGGGAAGGGAAGGGGGCGGCTGAACTTCTCTCACTCGTTCACTATAATTCATGCGGCCCCATGCCATCACAACCGTTGTCCAGCAATTGTACTTTGTCACGTTCATTGATGACAAGTCGAGGAAGACGTGGGTGTCCTTCTTGGCTGGCAAGGATGAGTGCTTTGATGCTTTCAAGGTGTTGATTGCTTCTGCACAGAATGAGAGTGGCAGGCGGTTGAAGGTGCTTCGTACCGACGGTGGAAGAGAGTACCTCTCCAATGACTTCCGCAACTTCCTCAAGCATCGCGGGATCAGGCACGAGGTCACCCCACCTGGAACATTGCAGCTGAAAGGCGTGGCTGAACGCATGAACCGCACGCTCATGGAACGTGTTCGGAGCATGCTCCAAGACGCGGAGCTACCGCCAACCTTTTGGGCGGAAGCGGTCAACACTGCCATGTACCTGGAAAACCGAAGTCCCACGCGCGCCATGCCACTAATGACACCGGAGGAGGCGTGGACGGGACACAAGCCAACAGTAATGCACCTGAAAGTCTTTGGATGTGGCACATTCGCGCACGTGCCTGCCGACAACCGAAACAAGCTGGATGCAAAGTCGGTGGAGGCGGCCTTCCTCGGCTACGACACCATGGGATACCGCCTCTACAACCTTGCTGCTTGCAAGATCATCCGCAGTCGTGACGACGTCTTTCAAGAGGACGTGAAGGGCTGGACTTGGAGCCCTATGACTGTAGTTCCACTTGCTCCCGCACTTGTACCTGAAGTGGGAGAAGAACCGGTAGCAAAAGACGGCGGTGCGGAAGATGGCGGTGATAGTGGCAATGACAAGGAGGCAGAGAAAGCTGAGAAGGAGAAGGAGCCAACAGCCAAATCTGATGAGGAGGATCAACGAAGTAACACACAACAGCTACCACGGCGGTCTGCACGCCTCAACAAAGGTGCAAAGGATGGTGGGGAGCAGCTACGGCGGTCCAAGAGGCTTGCAAAGAAGCAGACGCAACAAGGGGAGCGGCTGAACCTGTGCACCGCTCCACCACCAACAGAGTCCTCTGAACTCAAGCTCCTCTTCCTCACAGTCACCGATGACCCAACCACATTTGCTGAAGCCATGCGCAGTGCCGAGGCGGCAGATTGGCGTGCAGCAGCAGACGAGGAGTATGGTGCGCTCATGAAGAATGGCACCTGGACCATCGATGAAGCTCCACGTGGCAGCCGGGTGATCGGATGCCAGTGGATCTTCAGGCGCAAGCATGGTGCGGATGGTAGGGTGCTCAGGTACAAAGCACGGTTGGTTGCAAAGGGGTATGTACAGACTGAAGGTGTGGATTACAATGAGACATTTGCACCTGTCGCAAAGTTCCCATCCATCCGAGCGATCCTCGCTCTTGCTGCTGCTATGGACTGCGAGGTGCACCAAGTGGATGTGACTTGTGCATTTCTAAATGGTGACCTCAAGGAGGATGTGCACATGGAGCAACCGGAGGGGTATGTGGTGGAAGGAAAGGAGGATTTGGTGTGAAAGCTTGTGAAGGCCCTCTACGGCCTGAAGAAAGCCCCGCGAGCATGGTACCACAAGATGGATGAGCAGCTGGCTGGCCTTGGCTTTGTGCGCAGTGAAGCTGACCATGCAGTCTATGGGCAAACGCAAGAGGCAAGTCAGGTCATCATCTTGCTCTATGTTGATGATCTGCTCATTGCATTTGACTTCAAGTCTCTTTTGGATGATGTGAAGCAGTCTCTGGCTGCCAGGTTTGACATGAAAGACATGGGAGAGCTCAGCTACTACTTCGACCTTCAGGTCAAGCGCGACCGGCAGCAGCTGGCATTGGAGTTGTCGCAGAGCACGTACATGAGCGACATCGTCAAGCCCTTCAACATGGCAGGAGCGCGCAAAGCCGCAACACCACTGGAAGTGGGAGCAAAGCTGAGCATGACGTAGACTCCCTGTGGCATGCAAGAGAGCAGCCGCATGGAAGGAGTGCCGTACCAAGCAGCAGTTGGTAGCCTCATGTATGTAGCAGTTGGCACGCACCTCGACATCAGCCAAGTAGTGGGAGTTCTCAGCAAGTTTTGCGCGAATCTGGGCGTGCCGCATTGGGAGGCGGTCAAGCGCATGCTGCGCTACCTCGACAGCAGTAGCAGCAGCCTTTGCCTCGCCTTTAATGGCAAAAACAGCCCCATCCTCATCGGCTACAGTGACGCAGATTGGGGAGGTGACCTGGACACAAGGAGGTTGACCAATGGGTTCGTGTTCGTGCTCCGGGGAGGTGCAATCAGCTGGAGGAGCAAGAGACAAGAGTGTGTCGCCCTCTCCTCCACCGAAGCCGAGTACATCGTCCTGAGTAAAGTAGCAAAGGAAGCCGTGTGGCTGCGTGAGCTGCTGGCAAGCCTTGGACAGCAGCACACCAGAGCGACTACAATCTACTATGACAACATGAGCGTCATTGCTCTGACCAAGAACGCAGAGATTCACGCCCACACCAAGCACATTGACCAACGATATCACTTCATCCGTGAACTTGTGGCAAAGCAGGTGGTGCATATCAAGTTCTGCCCTTCAAGCATGATGTTGGCAGACTTCCTGACCAAGCCGCTGG
>SZWC01021573.1:4510-19769 GCA_023375785.1 Penium margaritaceum | reverse complement strand
AAGAGAGAGAGAGAGAGAGAGAGAGAGAGAGAGAGGGAGAGAGAGAGAGAGAACTTGGATTGCATGTGGTTTTGCAACGCCCAAGATGTTGACAGAAGGATGCATGCACGAGCAACATGGTTTGCGCTTGAATACAAGCTTGCAAGGTGCAATACATGATGCGTCGCGCTAGATCTATGCAATGCGCTTGTTGCGAGTGCACTTAGTGAAGTAGGCGGTAAGGGTGTTAGGCTCCATTACGAGAGGGTGGGTGTAATTCAGTTGACAACTGTCAATTGAGATGCATCCACCCTTTTGTACAATCAGCACAGGGTCCTGCGAGTGCAGGCTGTGTGGTACGTGACTAGGCCACCCCTCAGAGGTGACCTTGCTGAGTCACGCTTCTGGAGGGTGTTGTCCTTCGTGAGTGAAGGCACCCTCCCCCCTATTGGTCATGGCTGTAAGAAACGCGAGTGACCTCCTGAATCTTCCCACACACATGCTTTTACTATAGGTGACTAAAATGAAGGGAAACTCAAGGTGCAAAAATGATGGACCATGCACCAGTGGCGTCTCAGCTGAGTGCAAGATTGGCGCCTGCAGCATCATGTTCCGTAGTTATTCAGAGAAGAATTGTTTCTTTTTAGCATTATTTGTTTATGGTCTCCTTAGCAAACACTGGTGCATTACATCCAGGGAGACATGCATCCACATACGCACGTGATCGATGTGACTACTTGTACGCATGTTTCGGTAGGATTCTTGAGGTGCTACACTGGGTTGCTAATCCTATGGGACCACACTGTCAGTTACTCCAAAGCATTAGAAACCGCCGGCGGTACGCTGCCGACCGGTCTGGTTTTGATCCGGGGTTGGCGTCCGGACCCCATGTTGAACGTCGCGCGTGGGTGGCCCTGCCGACCGGTTGCTAACACCTCAGTCTCCATTGAATCCCTTTTTCTTCTCCTTGCTTGTCTCCCAAGCCTCTAAGCATTTGAGCTCCCCTCATCCATGGCATCAAGTATGCATTTTTTACTTCCTAGCTTGCTAAGTTTTCTATCCTAGCAAGCCTTTGCTACCTACTGGTATCAGAGCAGGGAGACGTACGTCTCCACCTATTGGGAGATGTCTCTTCCTCCTCCCATTTCTTATCCGGGCCAAACTCACTGCCACGGTGACTACCTATCCCAGCAGCAATAGATGCTGCATTTACAGCAGTGAGCACGCTCACGGAACACAGCTCACGCTTGACCATACCAATTGTTCTACTAGCCACGTACATCACCTTAGCACCAGTTTTCACAGTGTACCGTTGCTTACTCCTCCGCAGCTTTTTTTCGTACTCCGTGATGCATCTGCGCACGCGCATCAGGTGCAACCACCACATTGACTGCAACATTCGTGATCCATGCCTTTGCACTTCCCTGCCATATCTCCTGGATTCAAGCTCGTGCCTCTGCACCTCTCTACCACACGTCTTGACATCAAGCTCGTGGAGCTGCACTCTCTCCTACACGCATTGGTGCATCTGCCTCCAGGGCCACGTGCAACGATTGCATCGACTGCAACGATTGCTTCGACCATCGTAGCTGTGGTCTCGTGCACCTGAACCCCTCCGTCACATCCCGCAGTGCATCTGCACCCGTGCATCTGTTTTTGCTGCTGCATTTTCCATGGCATCTCCAGCCGCTGCATTGATTCTTTGTGACCGTGCCATAGGTGAGCTTGTCCTCCGACCATCCTCCGAGGACGATGATGAGTGGAACCCAACTGTCAGGTAGAACCATGAGGAGGGCCATCGCCTGCAGCTGCGTGTCGATCTTCCATCCCACGTCATTACATTGTGAGGCGAGCGACTCAATCTGCAGCGTGGCGGAGATGACATGATCTCCCTCCCCGATTCTCACCATGAGGAGCCGCTTCATCGCAAATGTTTTTTTGGAAGAGACTTGGATTGGTGGATGGCGCAAAGTTTTTGCCAAGCTTTGGCTGCCAGCTTGCAGCCTTCAAAGTAGCCCCACTACGCCTTGGCTGTTCCGAAAACCAGGAGCATGAGCGCCTCCGTGTTCTTCTTTTTTAAGGCCTGCTTCTCCGCATCCGCAACAGTCGCATCTGCGAGCACCTCCTTTCCTAACATGACGTCCTGTAGCCCCTTATGCGCGAGGTGCAACTCAAACTGCCACCTCCAGAGCCCAAAGCCAGAGCCGCCTGCATACTTCTATACTGGCTGTGTCTCCTTCTGCGCCATTGGCACAGCTTCTACTCCAACGGATTCTCAGAACTTCACGGCGACGTCCAAGATGACGATCTCGTGCGCTACGGAAGACGTGAACGTTGGAGGCGCTTAAACACATGGGCCCATAACCCTTTGTCAGGGAATCCATGGGATGCGGTCCCGAAGTTTGTCTTATTGTCTCTTGGTGGTTTACGTCTTTCTGTTTTGGGCGAATGTAAGACTGAGCGTGAGCTTTCTGGTCGCCTCACGCTATGTGAGCAAGAATTTAAAGACAGTTAGTGTGCGAAGGGAAAAACGGCATTTTGCACTAGTGTTTTTTTATCATAGACATGATCACAACACTTATAGGGCTAGTCATGAGCTTCCCAATGCACCAAACCGCGCGCGATTTGGCCAAGCATAGCCCATTTGATGCCCTCTCTATCTTAGAAGCAACACTTGTCTCCAGTGTTTCTATTTCCTCCACGTTTTTTGCGACTGCACACGGTGCTCGTGCTCCAGCCAGCACTGTGGCTGGTAGAGAAATCAAGACATACACCATTGCTACAGCAGACTAGGGACCCCCTGTAGCGGCCACAGTCAACGTTGTTACACAGGTTGCTGTCACAGCAGACGCAATACCGGCAGCATCAGCTATTACACTCTCCAATGCGGTGGCCTCCATGCACACTTCAACGAAGTTGGCTTCCTCTAAAGCTTCCTCAGCGATGTCCAGTCACCACATCCAGGTTCTTGTCTCTAGAGCTGCAGCCATCTCCACCCCCATAGCTGCTACATTGACAGGTTTTGCATGCCTCATTGTCTCCACGTCTTCCACCAAAGCCGGTATTGTGGCATGACCAACAATAAAACTCCCACCTCTGTTTTCACTGTGTCGCTAGTCCTGGTGAGCTTGGCACTCGCTCTTCATGTGCCCCTTCTCTATTGCCTGTACGTGTTTGTGTCTGTTTGTCCGGGTTCATTGCCTTGCAGTACAACGATGAGCAACACACTCACGATACCTTCCCACATCCACTTTGGCAAGGAAAACTCTGCGGAACTTTTCTTTGCAGAGTTATGTCGTCGGCATCATGCTAGTTGAGGACGACCAATGTGCTGCACTACAAGTAGATCTACAGCAAGAGTGCACTGCTCTCCGAGCTACACTCACTGTTCAACGTAATACAGAGGAAAAACTCTGTATTGAGCAAGTTGATGAGGAGACATTCGCTGATCACATAGCTGACTTGGTCCTCAACTGTCTCCAACCCACACTATGTGCCACTCCCTCTGTTTCCGCAGCTGCTGGTGTTACCGTTGCATTCTCCATTACACCCGCATTTGCATCCACCACCTCTGCTTCTCTCTCTTATGACCCTCTTACAATCGCCGCTGCTGCCGGCGCAGCCGCCGCAAAAGCGCTTGTGTTGCCCGTACAACGCAAGCCCGACATTGATTCTTCCCCCCTTCTCACCTCGAACCTCCCATTCTCCTCGTGGGAGGTTTGCTTCAGTGCATGGACACAAGGCAATTAGCTCAGGGCATACTACCATGAACCCAACCCCTCAGCCCTTCCTCCCTTTGTCCTTATCGACTCTGAGTCTACTCGCGCTATTTGTGCTCTCATTTGTACTGGGTCCGATGATCTCACTACCAAGATCGGGTCCTACAACGTTGACACTGCACGATGCGCGCATGCTGACCCAGTTGGCACATACACACTCATCAAGCATCGCACCGATATCACATGACATGCTGCACAAAATGTTCTCACCGTATTGTTCAATACGATGCCCATGCATGCTCATGAGACAAAGCAGAGCAGACCCTGAATCTGGGCAAGGCAGAGCCTGGGCATCTTCTTACAGTCCTCTCCATTTTCAACGGTCCCATTCTTCATCTGTCCGACATCTTTATGGAGGTGAATGCCTATGAGCTCAAGCGACTTGCTTCCAAGCCCGTCCCCAACAATGCCCCCCTAGGCATTGGTTCCCTCTGGGACTTCACCTCTTAGCGCCTCACCGACTGGTGGAGCGCCTTTTGAAATAAGTGCATTCATCATGAAACAGTCGCAACTGCTGCCACTGCCGTCCCCACCTCATCTGCCTCCACCTCTACCTCATCTGCTTCGGCATCCTCCATGCCAGCCACTTCTCTCCTCAGTCAGGGTAGGAGGGCTGAGGTCGGAAGAAAGGCAGAGGTGGCTCCTCTAGTGGTGGATGTGATGCAGGTGGACAGGGAGGTCGCGGAAAAGGGAAGGGATCCGGCGTATAATCCTCCTCCGCCTCTTCCTCTAGAACTGTTACGTGATGGAACTGTGGTGCTCCTGGCCACTCCGCTTCCAAGTGTCCCACACTGCCTGACAACGCGTGTTTTGCATCTGCAGTACGGGCACAATGGGTGCACTCCTCTGGCAGAACTGGTAGCACAACATGTGCTGCTACCTCTGCTGCCTCATCTAGTTGTAGTGTGCCTTCATCCATGGATGCTGCTGCCTACAGTACCACTACAGTGCCACCTCTGCCCCCTACCAGTGGGGATGGCCCCCAAGGTTTGGAGGGCATGTAATCTATTGCCCTCCTTCAGGTCCTTACTCCCCTCCTTCCAGGGCCTCGCCTGCCTACTCTTAGCGGCGTCTTTCCTCCGGTGTCTTCATCATCTCCGATCCACCTGAGGACGGCCGTCAGTTGGACGCCGCTTCCTCCCATGCCGTTCATCGGCATCATCATTGTGATCAGAGAGGTGAGAATATGTGTTCAGGGTTGAGGTCACTTGCATGTGCTATGAATGGGGATCTAAGTGGTTCTGTGTCCTGTCATGTCCAGGGGTATCTGCCAGTCAATGTTCCGTGGATTGAAGAATGGTAGTCTGTTTTCTTGCATCGTTGTTTCAACGCATGTGGTCAGTAGCTCCTGCCACACTCTGCCATCGTAGCTGTTTGGACTGGCTCCGGCCAACATTTCCCAGTTCAGGGTATTGTGGTGGTCAGGTTTGTTGGACCCAGAGGAGAATTGTTCCTTCCAGATGTGCTATACACCCCCTCACTTGAGCTGGGTCTGCTATCTATCACGATATCTTATGACCATGGAATTCTTCTCAAGGCGTAGAATTGCCTCTGTTTTTCACCGCACCACCGGTCGAGTCGTGCTGTAGGACACTTGTTGTGATTGGCTTTTTCGTGTTCCATCTTTTGCGCCTGCACCTCCCACGCCTGCCCTTCACCATGTTGCTCGCTCTCTTTCTCCAACGCACACGCAGCTGCTGCATCACCACCTCTGTCACATCCACACCGCTGCCATTGATAGCCTGCTTTGTGTGCTACACCCTGATGGTCTTTACACCTCTGCATCCCCTGCCCCTTGCCCCACTAGCTGTCTCGACTGGGCTCATGGAAAAATGCATCGGTTCCTGTCCTCCACTTCAGATTCTCGCACCACGCATCCCTTCGACCTCTTGCATGCTGACGTCATTGGTCTCCTTGTGCACGATGTCTTGGAGGGGTTGTTTGCTGCGTCCTTTGTCTCACTGATGAAGTTTCTTGCATGAGCTGGGTCTTTGTCCTCAAATAAAAAAGCAACGTTTGTTCCAACTTGAGTCTTGGCTTCCACAGGCTGAACTTGCTTATGGACACTGTCTGCATGTCTTCTGCTGTAACCGTGTGGGGGATTTCATGGGTCCCAGTGCTCGCTTCCTCAATTCTAGCAGGATGTGTATGGATTCGTCGGCTCCATACACACCCCAACAAAATGACGTCTCCAAACGTTAGAATCGGACACTCGCTAACAGTGTTTTTACCCTTCTGAGTACTTCTGACTCACCCCTGCTCTTCTCTTTTGAGGCCATGTCGTATTTGACCTGGGTATAGAACCGTGTTCATCAAGGTCCCCTCCCCCATCATGTCAACCCCTTTAAGCGCTGGTTTAATCGCTGTGCAAACCTGCATCTTGCTGGGCTGTGTTGTTGTTGTCTGGCTCTTGGAGGATCTTTGTGATGGCAAACTTAGTCCTCGTGTGTGCTTTTGTACCTTTCTTGGTGTTTTCATGCTGTCTAAGGCTTGGAACTTTTGGGAATCAAATCGGTCACGAGTCATCAAATCCCCAGACACTCTCTTCTTTGTGAACATCTTTCCTCATGAATTTTCTGGTGTCGCTCCACCCTCATTTCTCTCCTTGCTCCATCGGCTTGGGGGGTGGCTCTGTCTGAGCCTCCGGTCTCGGGAGGACCTCTCCTTCCTCCATTGGCACGGCTCTCCATACTGGTCCTTCTCCTTCCTCTCAGTCTTCTCTCGTTCATTCCATTGACAGAAAGACACATGACAAAAGGCGATTGCAACTTGTACTTCGAAGAAAAAGACAGGGCACTACACACGAATTACACCACAACCTCATCCTCCTCCTCGATCCCCTCGTCCTCGTACATGAGGTGGCCATACATGCCATTCGCATGCTTCTGAAAGTCAGCTTGGAACACTCTAGCAAATCCTGCACGTCCCCAGGCATTTCGCACCATGGCAGGATTCCATCAATTTTCTGCCATGCTAGCATAAACCACTTGCAACATGCTTCCTTCACTGTTTTCATGCCAAGTGAGAGCATCTCTCCTGCGCATTTCTTGTCTACTGCCCACATGGCAAAATGCTCTTCAACAGTGTTCTTCAGTGGTGAAATTAACCCGACATCTGCTGGCTGTGCCTTCAATGTACATCCTGCCGGGATGTACACCAGATGCATGTGTGGAAAGTTGGTGCGAAGCCAGTCACGGAAGGTCGCGCTGAAGTGCCGGCGCCATGCGTCGAGCACCAGCACCATGTGCGCTTTGCCTGGGCTCAGTCCGTATGCATGGCAATTCTTCTCGTAGTAGGGCTCCACAATCCCCGGCACCAACTGCAAGGTTGTTTCCACATTCGTCCAATGGTTGGGCGTGTGTGCTAGCTGCCAACCGGCGTCAACAACCTCGTGTGTGTGCAGGCCTTTGGGAAGGCAGCGTTTGGACTTCCCTGCGAATATCAGCTGCAATGGTAAAAAATCGCGGGCGAACGACAACGTCACGAGTACGGTGATGGCGCGTTTGTCGTTGGGGCCGATGATTAAAACATCGGACGACCCTCTGGGCGCGTACGTGCAATCAGCAGCCATGTGATCGGCATTGATGACGAAACAGGGGGAGATTTTGTGGTACGAGACAAGGGCAGCTGCTCACATGAGGAAGTGGTCCACTTTCTGCTCCCACTCTGCAGACAATTTCTGCGTGGCTGTTGTACCTGCACGCCATGCCCACCCCATAGTCTTCGTCACAAATTTCCGAACCCACGACCTTCCAAATGTATGGTCCCCCATGCTTGCGAAGTTGTCGGGAGCATGCTTGCCGATGATGTAGCGGATCTCACGGCGGATGGACTTTGAGTTCAGAGGGTTGCCTGCTTCGCATGCTTTGTGGAGAGTCCCCTTTATTTCTTCGACAATTTCGGGATGTGCCGCCAGCCACGCCCTTTTTCCGCGGTTGCCGTGAATCCTTTTTTTGTTGTTGAGTGGTGGTGATGGCTCGGTACGCATAGCCAGAGAAGCTGCATGGACGTACTTGTCCTTGAGAACTTTGGTGCCCGGAATGAACCAGGATGCGACATTGCTCACTGCCAGTTTGTCAAAGACGCACATGCCGTCAGGTGTGCGGAAAGCACGTTGCAGATGCTTCACTGCAGCGTAAATTGTTGCATGGGCCTTGATTGCTTGGTAGATGGCAGGGAAATTGCCACTACCAAACCAGTCAGCATACTGCCCTCTGCGACAGCGACGTCCGCTACTGCTGGTGTCCTCCAAGGTTGTTTCCTGCTCGACTGGCACGATTGCCTGGCACTCCGATTCCGTTGAGTCGTCCGTTGCCTGGCTGCTGGACGAACTGCTGCCGCCTGCACTGCATGATGTGCGTGCAGCGTCAACGTCATCGTCCAAGCTGTCGTTGTCGCTTACGGGAGGAAGTGGCACTGTTGGCTCTTCAATGTGCAGTGCCTCAGGTTGCATGCGCTTGACAGATGGAGGGTTGATCTTGCGCTTCTTCCAAGGCTCCTCCATCACCTTCGCCTTGCCTTTGTCCTTTTCAGAAGGGCATGATGCTGCGGAAGCCGCGGGGACGGGTCTTCTGTCTGCATCTGTGCCCCTGTTCACTTCATCTGGAGGGGAACCGGCACCATGGTCAGTCGACGATGACGCCGGCAGCAGCGTGAGAGGGTTGTCATGACTGGGGCTTGCAGGGCTTGACCGTGCAGGTGGTGTTGCATGCGACGAAGTTGCACCTGGCTCCGGATCTAGTGAATCGTCAAAGGTCAACTGCTTGGGCTTCCTCGGACGGCCAACTGGGCGTTTCACCGACTGCGGACGCGGAGGCACGGCACGTCCAAGCTAAGCCTCCAGACGTCGCACGCGTTCTTCGGGGGTAACCTTCTACAAAAACCGATCCATGCTGGCGACGCTGTCGATAGGGATCTGGCAATGGAAGGCTGCCGATTGGACAGAATGTGGCACGTACTAGGAGCCGTATAACAAGGTCTGTGCCCATCAATGGGCAACGGACACTTGGTAGTCGTTGGTGGCGCGCAATCGTTTTGACGGCACGCAAAACCGGCGGTGTCAGTGCAACGACTGCCGATAGTCATCGATGCACTGACACCGCGCACGACCGATCTGCAAAGTTAAGGATCAGCACAATAATGAGCAGGACCTTTCTACGAGTTTAAGGATCAGAGTCCACCCGAATTCGTCTAATTAGGATCACTTAAAAAATTACAAAGTTCAAAAAGTGTGCAGATTTATGGATCACATAATTCATAAAAATCCAGTATACAAATTAAAGAATCACTGGGGTATCTTGTAGTCTTCAGTTGCCACAAGTATGAATAGAGTGTCTGACACACCAATGTTGCACCCACTCCCTAGATGAAGACCATGGACAAGTCAAGTGGGTCACATGAAGTCATGTTTCAACTACCTTATCCAAGTGCTAAGACTAAAGAGAGAGTTGATTGAACGGGAATGAAATGAGCTTGTTAGTACAGATTTTGTAGACCTCTTTGGATGTAGGTTTTTCATGAGTTTCAACAGACATGGAAATTGGAAGTTATTGATGATGCGGTAACGTTTGAGAACTTCAATTCTAACGGAAACTGAGTTTTACAACACTTCCAACCTAACTACACACAGTGGACTCTAGTCGAATGGAGGATTGCAACTCGGGGCCACTTGTAATCTGGCATGCACCTCCTCCATAGGAGCTATTCTTCAGAGAGCTCTACAAAGTGCACACTTGGAAACAAACAAGAGGGAGAAACACGAGTTAGGACCATGGTTTACAAACATGCATTAACGAGAAGACATACTTGCTATAATGAAAAACAAGACACTGGAGGATGACAAACTGAGGAAAACTCACCACATCCTGAAAGAACGGTTGATGTTGTCGACCTCCTCATGAATAGCCATCCATGCCTCCTCATGCTCCTTTGCATCATTGTGATCAACCCCTTCATCCTCATCGGAGACTGAGATGGGGTCGACTACCTCATCGTGGTGGTCAACCCTTTCATCTTCCTCCTCCTCCTCCTCCTCCCCCTCCTCCCCCTCGTCCTCTTCCTCCTCCCCCTCATCCTCCTCCCCTTCCCCCTCCTCCACCACCTCCTCCTCTTCCTCGTCGGACTCTGCCTCCTCCTTAGCAAGGAGGGCATCCTCAGCCTCCTCCTACCCCATGGCATCCACGTTCAACCTGTAGGACACCCTCATGCGACGCTCTACCTCAAGCTGTTTGACGCGTGCGGCTGCCATCTGCTCAGGACTTGGGGCCTCCGTGTTAGGGCATGCACGACGCATGTGGTCTTGCTTCACACAGTGGGCACATATGTGTCGCTTCTCCATCTTTGCGTACCTGTCCAGTCTCATTGTGGCTGGACGCCCGCGACCGCGACCGCGACGTGGGCTTCACTGGAGTCACTTTGGTTCAGCCGACTTCACAAGCTTCACCTTGGAAAGGGGGAATGGGGCGTTGTACGTGCGTTTGTAGCTGGGGTTGAAGTAGCAAAAGTCCATGTATGCCACGTGGTTGAGGGCATTCTCCAGCAGGAGGTTGCAGGCATGCGGGCATGGCACCCGATACTCATGCCACCTGCCGCACGAGTACTCCTTGGTGTTCATGTTTTCGTCCCATGGAGTGCCGTTTGGACGAAATGTCGTGCCGTTTGTCCAAGGTCCCATGTCGTCTCCATCCAGGTCCAAGCTGTACTCCCGGCTGCGGTCACAATTGTTTTTTACCTTCAGGTACAGTGCCAGCGCAACATTGCCCTCCGCGTCATATGACATCTCGCGCCTGATGTGCCAGAGACTCAGCACAAAGACATGGAGGTTCACAAAGCAAACGCACAGGTAGATTTTCCGGAGCTCCACGAGCTTACCGTTGAGTGACTTCATAGCGTTTCTGGTGGTGTGTCCGCCATGAGGTACAGGGCACTACAACCAGCTCCATTGTTCTTTAGGGATGCTTGGCTGCCCATTTCCACCCAGCAGGTAGTCAACGACCTTTGGAGCCGACCGACGCATCTCGGACAGAATAGCTAGAAACCTAGGCAGCAGGTTGGGGCAACATGCGTTGTTGATGCAGCGTGCAGGCTTCCACGCTCGTTGCTTAAGTCTGCTGCCCCCTCAGTCGGCTGCTCTAGAGTCTAAGTCTGGAAGCTCTGTGTTTGTTACTCAGAAACGCGCGCGCCAGTGTTAGCGTCAGAAAGCAGCTAAAAACTGAAATTAACTGATTAGGAATGAAGAATGAGCAACAACGGGGGACCCCTGTACGTTCTAGCTCCCCCCCCACTAGTGTAGAACTTGTTACTCAGCTAACCAGCCAATCAGAAAATAGTGCTAGACCCATTTTCTGGCAGGCAGGGTTTTCTCGGTGAGCCCTGCTAGACGCCTGACAGCCCAAAACCCGGGAGTCGTCCGTTTTGCCTGAAAACTGGACTATACCATAATACCGACGCTACGAACGCAGTCGTGCGGTCAGAATCAGCTAGAAAAATAGCTACAAGAAGTTATGGCTTTCCCAACCCAGGCAGTGTCTACAACAGTCAACGATGCCAAACAGGGCCATACAGCAGGAGACATGGACTCTAGGCACTGCATGATGCTGCAGACGCAGTGCCACAGCCAGACACAGCGCTAGGTGCATGCAGGCAGCATCTGCAGTGGCAGTGACTGCCGGCGGCCCGAATACCGAGGAGGCCTGCTGATGGAGCAGAGCGCATCGCCAGAGGGAGGAGGCTCCAGCGACGGGTGAGTGGGCCTCAGCGTGCGTCGGCTCCACCGAACGACACTCTCGCGGCGTCAAGTCTCGCCGTCAGTCATCTGCACGCCGATGTACACAAGCCGGGAGGACACAGCAGAGTACAATGAGAGATGCACGAAAACCAACAAGGATCCCATCCCAGTCCCCTTGTGTTGTCACGTGGGCTAGGTTCCAAAACAGTGTGCCCGACCTATCCTGGCACCGCGACTGCACGTTCCTCATGAGGTGCTAGCTGTAGTAGGTGTGCATTGCCCCGGGCAGTTTGGCGTCCACTGCGTTCGCCAAGCCTTCCAACATGTTCCGCAGTTGGGTTTGCTACTGCCACAAGCTCGCACAACCACGTCCAGTTGCGCTCGTCCTCTCCAGACACCAAGGCGTACGCCGCAGGCATGGCGTTGTCCTTCGCGTCGAAAAAATTGCATGATTAGTAGGACTTAGATGTGCCCATTCTTCAGGTGGGTCCTATCCATCACGAGCACACGCCGAGTGTGCTCGAAACCTTTGCGACACGCACCCGGTGCGACAAACACCCGGTCGAACGCACCAGTTTTCCGATCCTCAGCCTTTGCGATGGCCACCACGTCCTCCTTCATGAGTTGCATGAAAGAGGAAGATTGACAATTAGTGGCGGAGGTGAAACAGAATAGAGGCGCAGTGAAAGACCTTGGAAACATGAAAAGAAAAAGAAAGGGCATCAACGTACCCCATTCACGTAGCTAGGGAACATGCTCCACGAGTCCTCCTTCTTGTTGTACATCTTCTCTAGGCAGGCCTTCTTGACGCGGTACAGGGTGGTGTACAGGACTTTCCTCCCGACATTCGTGATAACTTCCTCTAGCGCCTTTGGTGTTGCCCACGGCTCCTTCGTGAGGGTGCTTTGGATGTGCCGTGCAGCCCACCGCGTGGAGCGCACTGGGGTACCCGGGCTAACTCCAGGGTCACAGAGGTGGCCATATATGAACGAGGTGATCCTGAAGGAACCAGACTTCTTGCTGAACACTGCACGAACTATCCACGAGCATTTCTCGGCGACGTACTGCTTGTAGCGCACCACAAAGCGAGCGCGGTCGCTCTTCAGCCACCTCAACGGCATGCGGTTGTCAACCGTGTACTCTTCCACAGCAGCTTTGCACGCGGCCATGTTCTCAATGGACGAGCTACGGGGGAAGTCAACCGCAACATTCCGCTTCTTTGGGGCTGCAGATTCCGGGGTCGGCTTGGCGATGTTGGGGCAGGCAGCCTTCGCCTTGGCGTCGGCTGCCTTGGCCTTGCTCCACTGCACTCGACTGCCTACACACAACATTGTGAGAGGAGCCTCAGCTGCAGAGCACAGAGCATCGTCCACTGCAGTGCGCTGAGCATCGTCGTCTGCGTGAGGAGGAGACTGGCGCGTCAAGCAAGGTTCATCGATCACGCCCTCGTCACCATCGTCGAGTGGAAGCCAGAATGATGCGACAGCCCCACCAACTATTTGCTGTGTGTTCATCGCTATAGGGAGAAAACTTGGACACCTCGTGCAAAGAAACATGGCACTAAATATCTTGGATGCTCCCATTTCGTCTCCCAAGGCCTCGTGAAGGGGTGCGTATCATCGACGGTGAGCTACACCTCAATGGGCAGCAAGGCCGGAACCCCCCACGACGCGCCTCGCTGCGGAAAACATATTCTTCCAGCGAACGTATGAGAGCAGCCGATGGACTTGCATGGTAGCCGTACATCATGGGAGGTACATTGCGACTCGGGAAACCGACACTATTAGAAACGAGACAGGCTGTCAAATCATAAAAGAATCCGCGGAAAGACGGACGCATTCCAAACAAACCAATCTGCGAGCCGGTAAACTTCCAAGATCCTTTAATCACATCAGTTGGGTGACGCAATCAGCCATATGGTGCCCAGCGCGTAGGTACGAGTCGAAGCCCTTGCAAAATCATGTCATACACCTCTCAAAATGGCGTCAGAATCATATTGAACCACGTGAATTGCACTCCATACTACACATATGTTGGCCACCTATGCACTAGCAATCCGTCTAACCACCGATGTTGAAATCCATCTCAAATCTATTCCATACATGACATATATGTCAACCGTGCCCATGAAGAACACCAACCGAGGGCACTTTTATCGTTCGAATTTTCATTATGGACATCGCTATCATTTTGTTTTCGGCTAAAAACACCATTGAAATATCGTTTTCAAACATGGACACAACTGTCATTTCATTTTCGACTATGGACACCGCTGATCTATCAACCCAAGCAATGGGTATATTGCAACACCGTCGTATGAGATTTTGAGGGCATTTATTCCCGAGACATCAAGACGTGTTCAACCTCGAACTTCATGCCTCCTGTTCGTCCTTCTTGCTCATGGTCCTTGCATGCTCCCAAAGCTTGAGATGCCAGTGATCCTGCAATTGATCCATCGCCGTAGACTATCAAGAGCTGTCATGGTCTGCGATTGCAACCACCATTGCCGGAAAGGGCGGAGAAAAATGGGTCAAGGGGGGCACCCGTGTCGAGGCTTTGTCTGATCCTAGACTCGACGAACATGCCACCACTAGCCATCATTGCTTCTATCCATCGCCATGTGCCGTCAGCGCCGCCGCCCTCCTCCGATGTGAGGCTCAGAAACTCCCACCGCCGCGTCTTCATTTCCTGCACAGCGGGAGAGTGAAGGGGGGGGGGGGGGTGCTTGCGCCAGTCTATGTGTGTGTCCATGTGTGTGTCAATACGTCCATTCATGTGCGGATAGTTTGGGCCAGCTCCTCAGCATCTCGCAGTCCTCGGCTACCGGAGCTCCCAGGCACCTCAAACCCCTCAGGATGTGTGGCTCCCTGCAAGAGAAACTTGGTCGTGTGTTCAGCAGTAGCCAAGAAAGATAAGAAAAACAAGCAAGGAGAAAGGAAAAGGATCATACGTTAAGCCTGCTGTGAATCAGCCAGGGGGTGCTGTGCCTCCGCCCGGGCCCCCTGGCGACCAGACAAAGAAACAAAGCCTACCAACTCTCCAGTACTAGCATAGCAGCTGATGTGCATAAATCAGCAGACTGCCAGACAGAAAAATCACCACATCAACACACCGTACCAAGAAACCACCAAACACACCCACCTCCTAGAATCCATGGACCATTGTGTCCCATAATGGGAAAGAAAAAAACTCTCTTCCCTTCTCCCTTCTCCCTTGTCCCTTGTCCCTTCTCCACCCCTCCCTTGCCCGTCTCTTCCACATTCCCAACCGTCTGCAACTTCACTTCTCCCTTGGCACACTCCCCCCCACACACACACCTCATCCAACGTGTAGTCGAGCACGAGGACGGGCACTCCACTCGTCACACCACTCTGCACTGCCGTGGAAGGCTGTGCTGGAGACGCTGGCGGCTCGGCCAGCAGCACAGAAGTGGGCGACGCAGATGCATGTACAGGCGCAGGTGCAGGCACGTGTGGCACTTGCTCTCGCATGGACGAGCTGAGCAGCAGAGTTCCAGGCGTCGGTGTCAGCGTCGGCGTTGGCGTCGGCGTCAGCGTCGGCGTCGGTGTACGTGTAGGTGTGGGTGGGGAGTGGGGGTGGCAGGCAGCAGGCGCTGCAAGCACGCCGTCAGAGGCAGGCTGGTGGAACGTGGTGCTGCGTGAAACAGTGGCGCTCGATGGCTGGAGACTGCAGTGTGACAACAGACGTACCAAAACTGTTCAAGCGGAGAGTGGGGAGGGACAGGAGGAGGAGGAGGAGGAGGAGGAGGAGGGGG
>SZWC01021572.1:6396-29916 GCA_023375785.1 Penium margaritaceum | reverse complement strand
GGAGGAGGAGGAGGAGGAGGAGGAGGAGGAGGAGGAGGATGAGGATGGCGGCAACAAGGACGAAGGGCACCCTGAACTTGGCCGCCTAATTGGGTACAAAACTCAAGAGGAGACTTTGGAGGTGGAGGAGAAGACTGGGAGGTGGAAGAGATTTACGTGGAAGTGGAGGAGAATGGGGAGCCCTTGGAAGCTTCAGAATGGAAGAAAACATTTACGAACAGAAAAAAAAAAAGGTAGACGAGAAACTCCCCGGGTATCCATCTGTCCATTCATCTGTCCAGCCAACCGCCCGCACACCTACCCGCCCATCCGGCCTCCTCTTGCCCGCCCACTCGCCCACCCACCCGGCCGTCCGTCCGTCCGTCCGCCCGCCCACCCGCCCGCCCGCTCGCCCATCGGTCCGTCCGTCCATCCGTCCGTCCATCTGTCCGTCCGTCCGTCCGTCCATCTGTCCATCCGTCCGTCCGTCTATCCATCAGTAGGGTCACCTTTCTGACTATTCGTTCGGCCCCACATCTGTGCATTCGTCCACCAGTCCTTTCCAACTGTGCGCCTTTCCCTCCATCTGCCTGTCCGTCTCTCCGTCTCATTATTGGTCCGAGCGCCTATCCAACCCTTCATCTGCTCGTCCACTCATCCAGCCCTCCCTCGCCTATCCCTCAAGCATCAGCCGTGTGGACACACACACGTGCACACACACGCAGATGCGTGTCAGTGGCACTTCACAACAGACACAGGCACTTGAACGGGGAATGGACGCGGCGATTCAGAAGGTCATAAAATACAGCGAAGTTTCGCACAGCCCTGCTTACATCTCTCCTGCACAACTCACCGGCCTGTCCGTGGCGTACGCCGCAGCAAGAGACTTGAGCCACGACTGCACGCGCCGCTTCAGGAGAGGATCTGGAGGCGGTGGCAGGACAGCGGCAGAGTCCACGGCCAGCCTTCGCAGCTGGGGCCTCCCGAGCCCTGGGACCAACCGGTGCTCACGACTACAGGCCTCCACTGCGTCACACGCTACCTCCTCTGCTTCAGGCAAAGGTGTCGCTGTCCCACCAAGGTGCGTTGGGGCCTGGCCCACACGAATCTGGCTTGAATGGGTATGCCTGGCACGTACAACTGCGGCTGCTGCTGCCGCTGCCGCTATTGGCTGAGCCGCGTGCGTGAGAGCTTGCGGAGGGGCACAGAGAGACTCGTCCAATTGCCGCTGCCAACGTGTGCCCAGAGGCTTATCGCTCTCGCTGTTTCTACTCCTATTGCCATCGCCATTGTCCCCTAACGGCGTGAATGCGTCAGTGAACCGGGTATCCCTCACATGGTCTGAGCTGGCTACACTGCTGCTGCTGACACCGTTGCCCCTGCCGCTGCCACTGCCGCTGTCGCTGCTGCTGCTGCCCATGCTGTCCCTACTCTCTCTGACCACCAGCAGACTTGACCACTGCGTTGTGAAAGGATGGCTCGCATCAAGCTTCCGACAATCCTCTGCAGGGTAGGAGCGCGTGGCAGCAGCAGCAGCAGCGGCGGCGGCGGCAGCGGCTTCAGCCAAAGTGAAATCTGAGGCCAACGCAGAAGCAGGACCAAGGATTCGGCAACCAGGTCGTCCACTCATGCGACTTGCAGAAACATGGTGCAATGGAGGAGGAGGAGGTACAGAGCTGGCACAGGATGCACCAAAGGAGGTTTCCTGGAAGGAGCCCAGAGACCATGTGGAGACTTGAAAACCCGAGCACTTGACTTCTGATGCTGTTGATGCTGCTGCCACCTGTGCCCCCGCTGACGCTGCTGCTGCTGCTGCCGCAGGTGGTGCTGGTGCTGCCGCTGCTCCTGCTGCAGACCTTGCATCAGCCGCTGGAGGCAGTACAGCAGCAAAGCCGAAATGGGGTCTCCTGTCGCACCAAGGGTGCTGCAAGACCGCAGCAGGCCGCGGCTCTGCGCCGATCTCAACTGTAAACGGGCCGTTCGAAAGCGGTCGCTTCTTCAGTTGGGGCGCGGGCAGGCCTCGTGCCCCAGAGCCAGGCATGGGCGTGCCACCTGGTGCCCCACACCCAGGCATGGGCATGCCTCGTGGTGCCCCACACCCAGGCGTGGGCATCGGACATCTGTGGGGCAACTGGCTACTGGGAAACAGAGACGGCTGAGAGCTTGCGACTCCCGCTTGCTGCGGCTCCTGTAGGCAGTGCTGCTGCCCCGGTAGGCAGTGCTGCTGCCCCGGTAGGCAGTGCTGCTGCCCCAGTAGGCAGTGTTGCTGCCCCGGAAGGCAGTGCTGCTGCCCCGGAAGGCAGTGCTGCTGCACCGGTAGGTGGTGCTGCCCCACACACGCGCCACCTCTGCCCACGCCTACGGCATTGCAAGCACCATCCTGGAGATGATGAGGAGGATGGTGATGATAGCAAGGAAAAGCAGCAGCATCAAGAGCAACACCGCATGCCATGGCTGTGGCAGCAGCAGCAGCAGCAGCAGCAGCAGCAGCAGAGGAGGTTGCGGCAGCAACAGCAGCAGTGCTTCTGAAACCGCCGATCGGGCGAGACCCAGTATGCAGGTTTTGAACGACGGCCTTGAGGCGCATCGTCAGATCCATCCTCCCCATCGCCTTGTCCTTCACGACCTGCCTGCTGCTGCCATCTGTTGCCTCATCCTCAACCACCCTGCCTCTGCTGCTTCTGTTGCTGCTGCCGCCGCTGCTGCCGCAATTCATCTCATCCTGCTGCCACGCACATCCACGACCTACACGCTGGGAGCTGGAGGGGCAAACATCGCTTCTTTGCGCCTGCAGCGGAGGCTGCCTGCTCTTGTTCACGGAACTACTCACTTCCAAAAGGGGAACACCCTGATTTTCTCCGCTGCGCAGCCTGATTTGGGGAGATTCAAACGCTCCCTGTTGGACAACGCACAAAGGAACACTCTCTTCTTGTTGCTGGTGGAGGCGGTGGCGGTGGTGATGGTGGCGGTGGTGCTGGTGTCTCTCATCCTCGCCCTCAACTTCCCGCTGCTGCTGCTGCTGCTGCTGCTGCTGCTGCTGCTGCTGCCTCTGCTGCTGGTGCTGCTTCTGCTGCTCCTGCTGCTGCTGCTGCTGCTGCTGCTGCTGCTGCTGCTGCTGCTGCTGCTGCTGCTGCTGCTGTTTCTGCTGCTGCTGCTGCTCCAGCTGGAGACTCTCACCCTCCTCTTCTTCCTGCTGCTGCTGGAAGTGCTGCTGTTGGTCCTGTTGCTGCTGCTGCTGCTGCTGCACCTGCTGCTGCTCTTGCTGCTGCTCCGTCATCTCCTCGTCAAAGTCATCTAAGAGGGCCTGCAAAACCTCAGGCATGCCAGGCTGGCAAACTGCCTGTTGCCCCGCCCCTATTGCCATCCAATCAGACCCGCACGCATCACCAAGCACATAGCTAATGCCATTGCCCCTGGCAGCACCAACAGCGCCATCGGAGGCGCCACCGCTGCCGCTGCCGCCGCCGCTGCCGCCCCTGCTGCCATCAGCAGCGGAGTTTGCAGCCACACCCAGACGAGCGCCCAGGGCAAGTGGACCGCATGGGTCACCCTTCGGATGGGCAGCGTGTGCCACTAGTGACCAACTCATGGCGATTGGACTGCATGAGCCCAAGGCAAGGTTTGCCCCTCCACATTCAAGCGAATGGAGAGGGTGTCCCTCTCCTGCCTCCCCTCCACATTCAAGCGAATGGAGAGGGTGTCCCTCTCCTGCCTCGTTGATACAGACGACACCCGGCCCCCATGAATTCAGGCGAGAGGAAGACAAAGGGGGGGACGCCTCGCCGCCAGTGTCGGCGAGGCTCACAGCGGTCAGGCTGGCCCATGCCGGCCCGAATGGATCCCTCTGAAGCCCATTCTCACAGGGAATTCCCTCCGTGGCGGCGACTGTGCCGTCGCGCGTGCCAGCCGGTTGGCCATGATGGCGGGGCGGGGCGCAGGGTGTGGGTTGGTCCACGAGGTCCTCGTCGTCGCGGTGAGGCGCGCTGAGAACAAAGGCACCCAGTTGGTCGCCGTGAGGTCCCGTGCCATCCGCTCGATTGTGATGGCGTGCGCCATGGCCCGTGACGTCTGCTTGACTGTGATGACGGGCGCCATAGCCCATGACATCCGCTTGATCGTCTTTAGGAGCGCCATGGCTCATGACATCCGGTTGCTCGTGATGAGGCGCACCATGGCCCATGAGTTCGAGGGCGAGCGCAATCCCCTCCCACAGGCCAGGTGCGTCTGACGCGGCGTCGGAGGAAGGAAAAGCATGGAGCGCCATGGCTAGGACTTCGTCTAAAACGCTGTGCAAGGATTGAAGGGGAAATTGAAAGGGTGCGCCTCTGGCGCCGCCGAGGCGGCGAGGGCGGGAGGTGCGCCGGGAGGGGGAGGCGGGGGGGGGGGGGGGGGGGGGGGGGGGGGGGTTGGGCTATCCTTCGCCGTTCCCAACAGAAAATTGGTTCAGAAATGGTCACACAGGCCGAAAGCAACCCTGAATAACGTTCCGACGGACAGCCACAGGACACGGGTAATGATTGCGGGGGTGTGACCATATGTCCATCTATTTCGCATATAAGTCCCCCATGTCCAGTAAGGGCAAACTTGTCCGAGGCGATGACCTGACTAGTAGCCACGACCTTCTGCGACGATGAGGACAGGTATACAAGGCGAGCGACTGTTCCGAAAAATAGGTAAAATATTATGTGACGGCCAGCAATAGCGCATGGCAAACTCTGCCGGCGAATCTCGTAAGTGCCGAACTCTGACCTGAAGTGAGAGACCTACCTGGTACGCCGGCTAAACGTCAAGTTTTTAAAGGGCACTAATTTTATATCATTGTAGATGTTTCAGTCAGGCCCACTTCGGCTGAACCCAACTAATTACGGAGAACAGAACAGGACCTGCGTTCGAACCGTCGTGAATATGTGAAGGCTAGCGCGTCAGTAAATCCCAAGCAAGCATGGCAAACTTGTTTCGAATAAATGACGGCCAGAATGACCTGGGCGGTAAGTCAGTAATTCAGCCGTTCAGGTCGGCTTACTTCTGCAACCACAGCTATCAGGGTTGAGCATCCGACAGGCTAGGAATCAGATAGGTTCAAAACTTTGCCATCTGCCTAGAACTGACACATCCCATTAGGACAGAGCTAAAACTAGGATTATCTGATCAATTTATCCATCCAGTAATCACTCTTTAACATCACCATGTCAATCGGATTTTCACATTCATACTGATACATCCACAGATCAAACAAAAGAAACGACATATCCAAAACAAAGTGCGCAGAAACCATGACGTCGCTGCATGAAATGGAGTGTCCGAGCTATGACGTCATCAGTCTCCTTGAACAACCGCAAACACTTTCAATGTGTTTTTCATTGTTTGAGGGATGTGTTGTGCCGAACGGGGGTAGATAGTGAACAGGTAGAAGTTGCGAGGTGGAACACAATTTATGATTTGGGACACTTGAGCGATGTATATTCAGCGATAAGTGTACATTGATTACAGGTGTCAAAATGGTCGAACATACAGATGCAAGTGTCGAGTTACGAATGAGGTATAGTCGGGGTCATTGGGTCAATTGTTGAGGGACGTGTGCGGAGTCGCGTCGTGATCAGCCGCATTCGAGAAGGTCAACCGAGAATTCGGGGGTCTTAGAGAATCGACGACAAAGATGCCATATACATCTCTATAAATCCATACTCGTCTCAATGCGTCGAGAAGTTGGCCAAAAGGCCATGATACTTCAGTCGTAGGTTCCCGAGAGCAGTCAAAGTAGTTAGAAGGTTGGGAAAGATCACGAAGGACGGGGGCAATCGGTCGGTTTGCCCTCGATTGTTGGAGTGAATAATGCGGTCTCGCGACGCGATGAGCTACATGTGTAACAACATAAATGCCCACTCGGGAAGATTAGGGACTCGTGTACGTCTAGTACGTAACAATCTCCCTCCCCCCCCCCCTTTAGATGCAATGTCTCGGCGCGCGTACAAATGTGGCCCGGTGACAGAAGTAGTGGCCGTCGATTAGGTGATCAATGTGTCGAAGGTCGTAGGGTTCCCAGCTTTTATGTATGGCGGTGTAGCCGTGCCACTGACAAGATTTTCTGCCATTTTTCCTCGTCCTTGATGGCCAAGGATGTCCTCAATGACGTACTCTGTGTCTTCGTCCACTTCAATAGGGGACAGAGGAGGTGTTGGTGTGTGTGGCTTCCACCCGTCACAACTGAGGCTCATGCATTATCCATATACCCATGTTGGCGATATATGGTAGAGGAGGGCGTGACAACATGATGGGCCTCCGGACTGTACCGAGATTTCTCCAGCACCTACGACAGCGCCGGCGAGACGCGGTTGATGCGTTCCGGCAGCCTTGTGGGCTTGTCAGGAGCTAGGAGAGTTTTCTCGGTGGGTTGAGACCCGTGCACCCGATGGACTGTACCGGTGCGACGAGGAGTCCCAGTGGCTGCATTTGTACTTCCGATGTTCAGAAAGTTGTGCGTGATGTCTAGACGTTGATTCCAAGATTGTTTAGCGCTCCTCGTTTTTTCTTGGTGGTCGAGACCCAGGCACTTGGAGAGCTCTTCCGGTGCCTCGAGGAGACCACCGTTGATTGTTATCGTGGTGTACGCAGTGTGTTCTCCACGCTGACCCGTTTGGGTTCAGCGGGGGTGACGGGGCCCGGTGCGACTAGCTGCCGGTGCCCGTACATAAGCCCGCTAGGGGCTCATTTGTACTTTCTCCTTGTTCTTTTACACTCAGCGTTCCAGACTTAGCCAAATTATTGCCGCCTTGCATCGCATTCACACACAAAGCTCATGTTCGTTTTTGCATGGGCCTGCATGCCCTAGAATATTTCCAATTTGGTATCAAAGCACAGGGGGGCGTGTGACCAGCAGAAGGAGCAGTAGTGGGCGGAACACAAAGAGAACGCGCCACGTGGCGCTACGTCGACAGCAGCGTGAGGGAGTGCGATGCAAGTGCACGTAAAGGCCACCGGGGCGGTGAGCCACGTACCGTAGCATTAGCAACTGCAACGGCAACACCAATAGCAACGGCAGACGTAGCAGCCGCGGCAGCTACGTTGCTATGCAAGAGGAGTAGTGGCAGCAGCGCAGCCGTTCACAACAACAGTAGCCACGGCGTCAAGAGCAGAGCAGCGGCCAGCGCTAGCATTCCAGCAGCTGCATATGCGACATCAGTAGTAGTAGCAGCGACATTAGCAACACCAGCTGCAACAGCGCATCAGCCACTATAGCGGCGGTGTTAGTAGCAGCAGCATATAGCAGTAGAAACAACAACCACTACAGCAGCTGCGACAGCAACAGCAGCGTGCAGCAGCGATGGTAGTAGTAGCAGAGTGTAGCAGTAGCAGTAGCGGCGACAGTAGCAAGCAACAGCGGGGACAGCAGCAAGCAGCAGCAGCAGCAACTACTACGCAGAGCAACAACAGCAGCAGCTGTTGCGCAGAGCAACAACATCAGCAATAGCAGAAGAACCAGAAGCAGTAGCAGCAGAACCAGCAGCAGTAGTAGAAGCAGCAGCAGCAGCACCACATCAGCTGCACCTGCCGCTGCAGTTGCTGCTGCCGAAGCGAGGAGGGCCTCACAGCCCTCCTTTGAGGGTCCTCTCCCCCTTTGACAGCCCCCCTCGACCCATCAAGGGGGGGCCCTCTTAGGGGGCCCGTCGGCCCCGTTCTCCTCCCCCCTCCCTCGAGGGGGTCCTTGGAGGGCCCCGTCGAGCCCCTCCGAGCGACCCCTCAGAGGGGCCCGTCGTCTCCGTCGACCCCGTCGGCCGACGGACGGAGGGAGGGGCGGACCCCCCCTCCCCCCTCTCCCCACTCACTTGCTCATTTACTCCCTTTTTTTTAGCGAGCGAGCAAGGAGCGAGGGGGGGGCGACCTGAAATCGCCACGTGTTTTTTTAATCCCCCCCCCATCCTGACGTGCCCCCATTCTAGGGGGCAATCCAGAATCGGGTGACGGGGAAACCCGGGTGGAGCAGAGAAAAAAAAAGCGACGAGGAATTGAGAAAAAAAGGCGTGGGGGTTGGGAGAGAGAAAAATATAGAGCAAGAGAAAAAAAAGTGGCGGGTGAAGGAAAACAGAAAAATAAGGGGGGCTGAGGGTTAAAGAAAAAGGAGAGAATTTGTGCGGGGCCATAGAACATCTCGGCATAACACCGATACCTACAATAGCGAGAGCCACTACAGCAACAACAGTTTTCGTAGCAACAGCTGATGTGGTTGCAGCAACGCTTGCAATTTCGCCTTCCCAATCGAGAGCAGATTGTGGTGTCGCCGGCGATCTCCACTTCGAGACATGTCCTAGGCAGACCTCTCCCTGGGGCCCGTGGATTGGTGCACGCAGTTCACTCCGTAGGATCGATGGCACATTCGAGTCTTTCCATCTCCGAGGGCTGGGTTGTCTACCGCTTGGAGCAGTAGCCACACCTGCAGCCGCCACCCCTTCTCTTCTTGGAGTAGTCTTCGTTCTATTAGTTGTAGCAGCACTAGTAGCCGCAGCTTGTCAGACACTAGTCACCGATCGTGCTGTGGTAGTGCAGCTCGTCGCGTCTGGTCACGTTTGTTGACCCCGACGCCGTGACCTCCAGGAGTGATAGTACCTATAGGCCTTATCCTCTCCTGCGGCTTGGTGTTTACCGCCGGGAGTAGGTGTCCTCGGTACCTATCCATATTCCAGCGCACAAGATGAGTGCGCAGACATTTGAGCAGGCGACTTGCATGCTTGCCTACTATTACTGTGGTGATGGACGTCATGGTTGGCATCGCTACTGGACACGCCCTCGCGGCTGGCATCCACCTTGGCTTCAGCCTCGTCCGAGCATGCATCCTCCACAACATGCAGATCTGCCGGCGTTGGTAGATCCCCTAGCTGGACCTCTGGCGAGTATATTTGCGGAGATCCACGGCTTGCAGCAGATGGTCCAGTGGCTTTGTGACCTCGTGTTCACTGAGCGTGCTCCTGCTACTAGCTTGCCGATGGCCCCTTCGACCACATCTCCTTCATCCTCTCTTTCTTCCTCATTCGATGGTGTCCCTTCAGCTTCACTTGTTAGCCTGTCCCAGGCTGCCACCATCCTCTTGATCCTCCACTCTCGTGCTACGACAACACCACCATGCCATGATATGCCTTCATGTAGTCGTTCCAGTCGTGTTTCCCCACGGTGTCGGTGATAGCACTCCACACGCCGTGCTGGTGCCGGTTTGGCTACATCCTCAACCACCTCGGCTTTCGTTGTTGTACGTGTCGAGGGGGAGTGTGGTCAGCGCGCATTACGTGATGTGACCGCAGCGACAGGATCCGCACTCACGCCGGGTCGTGGTGCCCGAGCGTCAGCTCAGGCATCCTCAGATGATAAAGTGACAGCACATGGCGTGGAGTCAGATCCCATGGTGGAGACTTGCCTATTATCGTCCGGGCTGGATCCAGATCTTCCACAACAGCAGGTGACATTAGGAGGAGTAGAGGCACGTTGTCCCTGGGCGGTGCCACTTGCGGCTTCAGCCGGTGGGGGCGCGGCGGTGGCATAGGAGTCTTGTACAGATCGGGATGCGTCTAGCAGACTTTTGGGGAGAGTGTGCAGCAGACGCACACTAGTCCGACGGATGTTAGAGTACTTGGGACGAGCATGTCATCGAGTTCGACATCTACGCTAGGGCAGGAGCCGGACGTTCTGGGGCAGCAGGTTGCATCAAGAGGAGTGCAGGTGCCGTGTGCCTGGGCGGTGTCACTCTCAACTCCGACCGGTAGCAGCCTGGCGGTGGCAGAGGAGTCCCATGCAGATGAGGATGCTCCATACAACTTCCGGGGGCGTTGGTGCACGCGACTCAATCCAGCCCGACAGCGGTCGTAGTGCATGAGTAGGGTCGGCCGGGTGGTCTTTTAGAGGTTGAGGCATTATTCAGAGCAGCAGTTTTGAGAGATGTCACTGGGACATGTGCTACGGCACACATAGTAGATTCCACCGTGCCATCTGTGCCACCTGAGGACCAGCTTCAGCATAAGGAGTCGTCGATGTTCCCAGAGTCTACGGGTTCCAATACACACGACGGAGCAGCGAAACACATGATGGAGTTAGACGATGGTCCTCACTCCATTATCAGGGAGGTGGTAGTGACAAGCCTTCTCGGCAAGACAGTGCGTGAGCGCCAGCTGGGCATGTTGGTCGTCTTGACGGGCATTGTCGAGCCAGAGTCCTGCATACTTGTGTCCACTATGGCGGCAGTCGAGGACACCGGAGCAGATCCGTACATGCGGATGGAGTCATCTCGTCAGCAGGAGCTCAGTTGTGCCCCCTCATTTTCCCCTGTTGGTGACCCTGCTGATCACATCGACGCTAAGAGTGGCACTACCTGTACGGACGAGATTTCCACGTGCTCTACGGACTCTGACAACTCCTCCTTCTCCTTCTCTCTCGGCGTGCAACCACTCACTCCTTGTATGACAGACACGAGTTGTGGTGTGGATGCGACACCTGCAGGTGCATCCGATGTTCTAGCGTCTCAGCACATTGCAGTTTGGTTGACCCCCTGGAGGATGCAGCAGCACCGACTCCATCGTTTTCAGCACCAGAGTTGTAGACAGAGCTGTACTTGTGAGTTCTACAATTTGCATGTGCAGCATCCGGCGAGACAGAGTTTATCCTATGCGAGACAGACATGGGCCACCTCCACATGTCCGAGGTAAATAACGCTAACTTGCAGGAGCGTGTACTGATGCTACATCAGGAGGTGATGGCAACGCGTGAGCGATTCTCAGAGGAGGAGAGCATCACTACTATCGGCACGAGCTGTCCGCCACCAGCATCTGGCACACCCATACTCGAGAAGGATCTTGTATCAGCTCCAATTTTGACGTCCGCTGGAGACATAGTCACACGAGAGGTGAGCATGCCTTCGGTTTCTGCCATCCTCATTCCCGTCGACTCCATCATTGCTCCTCCTTCTGCTGCCATCACGCACGTTTATCCACCTGATTCAGCTGCTCCATCGTCACCTTCGTCCATGAGTGGTGATCCGGTTCGTTGTTCTAGCCCTCCTCTTCTGGCCGTACACCCCTGTGCCGCAGGATGCTCTATCTCACCTCGGAGGCCAGCTCCGCCACTTCATCCACGCTTGCGTGTTGCTCGCCCATTCCCTTTCCTCCGGCATACAATGATGCATCGCGATAGAGCGGAGAGAGGAGAGACTGTGAGTTAGGATCCTTGGCAGTCACGCGAGAACTAGTACACTCTAGGTGATGCAGATTGCCATGAGGAGTCGTAGCCGGAGAAACCACTTCATCTTTCAGCGTGAGAGCCGACTCGTATGTGACAGGGGGAGCTATCTCTGCATGATGGAGAGACCACATCACCTAGGATTTGTTCATCTATGGCATCAGCATCTCCATCGAGGACATTGCCGCCAGGTTCATCTGCCCAGGGGGAATGTTGTGTGGACCTCGACCTGACGGGAGATGCATGGCGAGGGGTCCATGCTTTGCTATGAGCATACTACAGCAGCCGGCGTGTGGCTCATGCCACGTGCCTGCACATCTACATGTAGATGGTAGCACTCTGTTGGTCAAGACCCAGACACCTAGTGGATTGTACCAGTGTCACGAGGAGACTATGTGATCGTGTATCTTGGTGTGTGGCTATATTGCGTGTGGCATGTACATGCCAAATGGATTGCTCATGGTGGTCGAGACCCATAAACGTGGTGACTTGCACCCGTGTTACGAGGAGATCCCCCATGATCATGCTTGTTGGTTGATGATGCTATTGTGGTGGGCACACAGATACTTGTTGGATTGCTCATAGTGGTCGAGATCCGGGCACTGGTATCGCCAGTGTCACGAGGAGAGTATTTTGTCTTCAAACATGTGTATGATTTGCATTACACTGGTTTGTGTGCGTGTGCATCACTCCTTTCATGGTCGAGACCCAGACACTTGGTGGGATGTGCCAGTGTCTGGGGAGACCTTAGATGGGTAGCAGATGAGTGTGTGTGTGGTTGACATGTGCAGATTGTGGTTTGACATACGTTATTATTCCATGCCTGCGTTCATTTGTTCTTGTGTGGATGACTATGTCAGCCACAGGGAGTGTTGGTTTGTGTGGCATCCACCTGTCACGACTGACGCTGATGCATTATCCATATATCCACATTGGCGGTATATGGTAGAGGAGGGCGTGACGACACAACCTCCTGGCCTGTGGACTGTACCGAGACTTCTCCAGCACCTAGGACAGCGTAGACGAGACGCGGTCGATGCGTTCCGGCAGCCTTGTGGGCTTGTCGGGAGCTAGGAGAGTTTTCTCGATGGGTTGAGACACGTGAACCTGGTTGACTGTACCGGTGCGACGAGGAGACCCAGTGGCTGTATTTGTACTTCCAATGTTCAGAAAGTCGTGCGTGATGTCTGGACGCTGATTTTGTGACTATTTAGCACTGCTCGTATTTTCTCGGTGGTCGAGACCCGGGCACTCGGAGAGCTGTTCCGATGCCTCAAAGAGACCACCGTTAATTGTTATTGTGGTGTACGCAGTGCGTTCTCCCCGCTGAATTGTTTGGGTTCAGCAGGGGTGACGGGACCAGGTGCGGCTAGCTTCCGGTGCCCCTACATAAGCCCGCTAGGGGCTCATTTGTACTTTCTCCTTGTTCTTTTATATTCAGCGTTCAAGACTTAGCCAAATTCTTGTCGTCTTGCATCGCATTCACACACAAAACTCATGTTTGATTTTGCATGGGCCTGTATGCCCTAGAATGTTTCCAATTTGAGGGACATCTCTGCCGGGAAGTTCTCTCCGAGGTCTCGGTAGTGCTCGAGTCTGCTGACATGGAACATCGGATGAACTTGCACAATGTTCGGGAGTTTATGTCTCGCAACCATGGAGGTTTGCATGCGCTCGACCTCAAACGGTCCAAACCATCAGGGTTTGAGCTTCAAGTATTCGGTTTCGCGGAGTTCAATGGTTATTGAGCTGAGAAGGACTTAAGAAACTGCTAGGAAGCTTCTTCACCTTACTGCTGCTAACGTGACGACACTATCCAGTCAGCTAGCACACTAGCATGCAAGCAGGTGCAAGAAATAGCAAGAGTCATGCTAGGGAGACGCGCAAAGTCTCATAAGCTCCAATAGCTTAGTGATGCAGAGAGAGTGAACAAATGACACGTGCACATCATAAGTGCCTGCCGTGACGCATGGCAGATGTCGCACGCAACAGTGCAAGCTCTTTCCTAAAATCGGCCCAAAACACTGTTTTGGCCGCAACTCTCTGCAGACAAGTCAGAACGCTACGCCGTCTGAACCTTAACGTGTAGGATCTCAAGCCGGACACTATGATTAGTCACATACATACATCTGGCATCAAATAATGGACACATAATGCAAGACATGCAAATCGGACCCACGGCCAGTCCACCGATGAAATCCTGTAGGATGTAGGAAAACTACAGAAGGTTCCAGACATCACTCAAGACTCTAGGGCGGTCTTCGGTCAGCTGCGAGTAGGTGGTCCATCACCAGACAACATACCGGCGCCACCTGAGTCTGCATTAGGGATCTACACAAGCATGGATACGGCCGTGTGGTCACAATAAACTGTACAGGTCGACGGGAACGTCACAAATCACAACACTCTCCCGTGACCCGATGGTACGCATGTCCATACGCATGCAACAATGAGTGCAGAAACAGTCATGATACAGACAAAAAAACACCTTGCACTGAACCAGTCTCAGGAAATATGCGAAGCCCCATAGAACGAATGGCCACGAGAGACTTCCCGTGTGCCTGTGCCTTCGTCAAGAAATCAGCATGTTGCATGTCAGTGCCGACCCAGATGACGGAGATCACGTGTCGCTCCACGAGATCACACACACAATGATGCTCTACCGCAATGTGCTTTGTGTGAGAATGAAAAACACCACATTTCTGTACAATGGAAAGACCACTCTGGTTGTTGCAACAAAGCACAATGGCAGGTACTGGCTGACCGAACTCAAGGAACAGACACTTCAGCCACTTTGCCTTAGCATCACCTGCGCCCTAAACAACATACTCTGCCTTTGACAAGCTATGTACAATACAACCCTGATTTCCAATGCGCTAGGACACAACGATACCACCGAGCAGGAACACGTAGCTGGTGCGACTGCATTCATCAGGACTGTAGGCCCAGTCCCTGTCGGTGTAACCGTAAAAAACCACCGAACACTACCGGCAAAAGCATGGTCTAACGTATGGTGTGGAGAGCAGGTGCCGCACCACTCGCATAGCCGCATGAAGGGCTCTAATACATGGAGCCTACAAAATCTGTGCAAGGAGGTTAATGGCAAAAGCAATGTTGGGTCGTGTGGTAGTGGCCAGGCACATTAGGGATCCGTTGAGACGGAGGTACAAGGTCACATCCACTGTCTCCCTGAGGTGTTTGCAATCGTCCACCTTTCGGGCATCCTGCCTATCAGGTGTGAGGGGTGTGAAGACCGTGGGCACTGTGCCAAGGAGGTCATTGAAACGCTCCCTCACAACCCGTGTGTATCGGGCTTGATGCAGCAAAACTGTCCGCCGTATGCACCCTCGCAGGATCTCCATGCCAAGAAACACCGCTCCAAGGTAAAGATCCTTCATTCTGTAGGCGGTCTTGAGGACCGCCTTGGCCTCCTTCATGTTCTCCATGGAGGGAGACGCGATCAGAAGGTCATGCACATAGACTAGGATGGCGGTAAACCGCTTAGGCGACCGTCGGATGAAGATAGAGGGATCTGCCGTGCTTTCTACATATCTCGCACGAGTCAAAGTGCATGTAATCTCCTCGTTCCAAGACCGAGGAGACTACTTAAGTCAATACAAGGACTTGCACAAGCGCCAGACCTTGTCAATGTCGTCAAAGTCTGGTGGCTAAGCTACGTAAATCTCCTCATTCAGAGAGCCATGGAGAAATGTATTGTTCACATCTATCTGGTGCAGTTTCTAGTCATGCTAAGCCACCATACCGAATAGAGTGCAAGCTCAGATCATGCGGCCGACTAAGTGTCAATGTAATCAATGCCCCCAATCCGGGAGTACTCCTTGACAACCAACTGAGCCTTGTGGCGTTCCAGTGAGCCATCCGGCTCCGCTTTCTTGCAAAAGACCCACTTGACCTGAATAGCTTTCCTCCCGGGTGGAAGATCGACTCGTAAACTCCATGCTCTTGGATGGCACAAAGCCCATCCTTGTAGGTAGCACGCCAGACTTGTGCATCCTTTGATGAGAGAGCCTCCCTTGGCATGCCCGGATCACGCGCTATCAAGGGGTAGCTGTGAGTGGCAAGTGCACACGCCGCAAAGCTTGGCCAGACGACCACAAGGTCAGCTGCTGCATCAGACGCAATGCAAAACTCGTGAATGACCAGATCGTGCCCTACAAGGCACGCTGGGTGTACCTCTGTGTGATGTGCGTGGACACTCAGGCCTAAGGCCTTTGTGCCGAAATCACCACTCGCAATGATGCGACTGGAGCGCCGAGGTACGAGACCGGACATTTGCTAGACTCCGGAGACCAGTGGTCAAAGATGACCACCAGGCTCACGCGAGTAACCTGGGCTTGAGGAGCTCATCTGTGGCTCAAAGACATGCACGACCACATCTGGTAAGGACTGAGGCAAAGGGGCTGGTGATGCAGTGTGAGGATGCTGATGGTCCGATGCTGGTGAAATGACGGAAGGCACAAGGACTGGGTGTAATAGCAAGTGCAGATGTAGGATCACGCACAGAGGCAGGAGTACTGGTGGACATGGGTACAGAATCATGGGTGCCTATGCGGTGTGAGGGAACAGGGGTATAGACCGGCTTTGCTGGAGAGGTCCCTGGGCCGACACCTATGATCGCTGCGTCATCAAGAGCCAGAGACCAAGAACAGGAGGGGGCTTGAACGGACACATCAGTCGGTGGAGAGGTGCTCTTAGGACCAAACTCCCCCATCTGTCAAGAAGCCTCACAAGTAGGAACATGCATGACAGACATCGACATGATAGAAGTGAGGTCACGATAGGTGAGAAGCTCAAAGAACAGTGTTTCGGGGGACTCAACAATGCGAGGACGGGCAAAGTCCAAAAAACGCCACACCTTTGACCACGGGGAGATGCCTAGGAAGGTACACAAGTGACCCTGCATAGAGACCTTGGACCCTTGCTGGTCCTCAGTGTACCACACAGTAGCCACGGATCTCCAGACACGAGCGAGACGAAGATTGGCACAGTGACCAAACCAAAACTTATACCGTGTAACGTGGTCTAGAAGGGGACCATGCAGGAGGCGGTTCTAGACCCATGTCATGTAGGTGAATCTTTTCAATGCGAAGGATTCCGAGAGACCGCACTTAAAGCGCATAGTACACACCGCATCCTCTTGTTGGAAAATGGGCCATTTTGGCTCAGTTTTAGGTCCACAAGAGCAAGTTCCAGAAAACTACCAGATTTCTGCTCCGATCTTCAATTCAACTTAACCATTGGAAAGATCCGGTGGCAAAATGTGTGTGGTCCAAGTTTCAGGCCGATCCAACAGTCGGATTGAGAGATGAGTTTTCGGAATTTATGGGGTCATCGACCGCTAATGTATAGACGACCATGGGCGACGGCTGCATGCCCTAGTTTTGAGAAAAGGAAAAGGCAAGAGGTCCAGGGTCCAGACTTGATGGGAGAAAGAGCCAAAAGGGTCCTAGATTCTTGAGTTGCCTTGTCAGAGTGTGCTGACTAGGAAAAAGGGACCTCTCCTCATCTTTTAGGTGAGGTGAGATCATTGTGTGCTAACCATCAACACATGGCTATTCTCCATGAGATTGTGGGTTATGTGACAACTAGGAGTGTGCCGTGAGAGCATTTCCTAGTTCTCTAGGTTGTATGTGAGTGGTCAGCCTTACTACTAGGCTGATTTCCTCTCTTGTGTGAGATTATGGACTCTAGTGTCGGAGCCTTAGCCTCCATGGCTAAGTGGTGTGGCTTGAGAGAGGGCTGACTTGCCCAAGCTCTAGCTCTATATGTACTCCATCATTTTGAGTGAATCAAAAACCATTCTTCACCACAAATAATTCCCTTTCAGTCCCACATGCTCGCTGCTCCAAGGCTCCCTCTCTCCTCCAGATGCAACATTTGGTATCAGAGCCAAGTTCTGCCAGCTTCAACTAGCACAGACCATCATTTTAAGAGTGATAGGTTAGGGTTAAACCTTGACCAAATTTGAAAATCGACCACCGGATCTTCAATATTTCAAGACAAGATTTCCAACGAGCCCAAGATTGCAAAGATCAAATGGTCGGATTGAGAGTTACGGTCAAAACGAGGTCGGCTAGGGCCACACTCTTCTCTCTGATTAAGGCTGTTGCCTTGTGATGACCATAACTCTCTTGGTTCTTTACCAAATTAAGAAAGTAGAACATGCGAATTGAATTATTTTTCCTAAGCTTTCCATTGGTGTAAAAACAATTGCATTCCATTTGTAAATTTAGGAGAAACGCCGTTTACAAGCTGGCTGGTCTGAGTTGGAGTAGGAGTAGATACATGCCCTATTTTCAAGAGGGTATATCTTTCAAAATCCCCTGTTGATGACCCTGTTTCATGGGTCCATCTGAAATATTTTGAGCTGATTTTTCCAGTGATGGGCTCAGGTTTAAGAGGGGCACTACAAGAAAGAGTGCTTCAAGTTTAAGAGGGACTAGAAGGAGGAGCAGCTGCAGTTACTGCAGTAGCAACAAAAGAAAGAACCTCCACAACAACAGCAGCAGCAGTCGCCACAACGTCAGCAGCAGCAACAGGAGAACCAGACCAGCGTGCGCTATTTTGGCAACATGAACGTGGCCAAGGAGGTACGCAACCGCCTCTTCATGGCGAAGTCAGACATGTCGCAGGTGAAAACGGCGGACCAGGCATGGTACAAGGATTCGGGGTGCACCAAGAGTCTAACGCACCGCAAGGAGTGGTTCTCGCAGTTGCTCTCAATTCCCCCTCGCTTTATTGCTTTGGGTGATGATCGGGTGGTGTATCCTGAGGGGATTGGGATTGTGGAGATGTGGTCAGAGACCCCGCGTGGCATTGAAGTGGGAGTGTTCCATGGTGTGCTGTATGTACCTGATGTTGCGTTCAACCTTCTCTCAGTCTCCTCTCTTACCAACACATGACTGCGCGTCGTTTTTTACGATGACTATGGCTACATCCTCGACAAGGAAACGTGAGAGGAGTTGGTCAGGTCGGTGAAGGAAGGTGATATGTACTGCCTGTTGGGGGCAACCAAGATCCCGCGTGAGTAGAGTCTTGCAACAGTGGTGCAGGCGACAGATGGCGAGATCTGGCATGCGCGTTATGGCCACATCGGCATGCGCGCCTTGTAGTAGCTTCAAACAAAGCAGATGGTACGCGACTTGCCCACCATCTCCAACTTTGAGCAACAGTTGTACATCGGCTGTTTGGAGGGGAAGCAGCATCGCGAGGCGTTCAGTAGAGCAGGGGAGTGTACAAAGGAGGTGCTGGAGCTGTCCACACGGACTTGTGTGGTCCGATGCAGGCCAAGAGCTTTGGAGGCTCTAGGTGTTTTCTGACCTTCATTGATGATTTCAGCCGTTATGTTGTTGTGTGTTTTCTCTCCTCCAAGGACCAGTGCTTTGACAGGTTCAAAGAGTTCAAGGCAATGGTTGAGAACTAGACTCGCAAGATAATCAAGGCGCTGCAAAGTGACCGTGGTGGAGAGTACCTAAGCAAGAAGTTCCAGCACTACTTCGCAACAGCTAGCATCAAGGCGTAGCGTACCGCGCCGTACTCACCACAGCAGAATGGTGTATCATAACACGCAAACCATACCATCGTTGAGTTGGCATGCTCCATGCTGCACGCTGCTCCACTCACATTCGACTTTTGGGCCAAAGCTGTGAGCACTACGGTGTACATAAAAAACTGCAGTCCAACTGAGGCGCTGGAGCAGATGACGCCGTACGAGGCATGGTTTGGCACAAAACCGAGCGTGGGCCATCTCCGCCCGTTTGGCAGCTTGGCGCATATGCACGGACCCAAGGAGAAGCAGCAGAAGTGGGATGCAAAGAGCACGCAGATGCTGATGATCGGCTATGACTTGGCCAACAAGGCGTATCGCCTCTATGAGGGATACTGGCCACATCATCATTTCCAGGGATGCCTTCTTCAATAAAGGTAACGTCATCGCCACCAACATCATTTGTGAAGAGACAGCAAAACCAGCAATTGAAAAGGCAGTGGAAGCAGAAATCCTTCTTGATCCAGTCTCTCCTGATCCTTCCTCCAGTGTGGCAGTGGGAGAACCAGTCTACTCTCCCATGTCTGATGTAGTAGATACAGCAGCCTCATTGGCAGAAGCAGAGGAAGGAGATACAACACCACCAACAGCACCAGTTGTGCCAGCAGCACCGCTCTGACCGCCCGCTAACGCCCCAGTACCAAGTCGTAGGTACCCTCTTAGCGTGCACTACAAGCCTAGAGAACATGCTAACTTCTAGATGCTGCAGAAACCAGAACAAATGAATGTCGCAGTTGCAACAGATTCCTATGAGCCAACGTCATACAAGGAGGCCATGGCTACGCCAGATGCAGCAGATTGGGCGCAAGCTGTGTAGCAGGAGATACAATCGCAGCTGGACAATGGCATGTGGGAGCTGACTGAGCGTCCACCTGGCAACAAGGTGATCAAGTGCAAGTGGGTGTTCAAGAAGAAGCGGGGAGTAGATGGCAAATTGGAAAAGTACAAGGAAAGGCTGGTCGCCAAGGGCTACCCGCAGTAGAAGGGTATCGACTACAGAGAAACCTTTGCCCCCGTTGCAAAGATTGCCTTTGTGCGCACGCTTCTCTCTTATGCAGCAGCTGGGGACTTTGAGATCCACCACATGGATGTCAAGACGACATTCTTGAACGGTGTCTTGGAGGAGATCTACATGGAGCAGCAAGAAAGGGAAGGGGAGTAAGGAGAAGAAGAGATCCAAGAGATACGATACAGGTCATCCATGATAGAGGCGCGAAGAACAATGGTACAAGTATCAACAACGGTCACAGTTACAGAGTCTGCAGTGTGCTCCACAGAGATTCCCATCAGTGTGCAGGCACGCACAGAAAGAAACCTGAGCTCAAGGTCAGGCACAAAAAGCACCTTGGAAAGATACAGGGGGCTAGACGGACCATCAAATCACACAAACCCAACACCTTGGACTGGCAACGACTGACCAGAGCCCGCGCAAATGGAGCGAATAGACATAACAGGACCAAGGACATCAAAGTCACCACGATGACAGGTCATATGGTGAGTGGCACCAAAATCGATGATTCAGGTGCCACCAGGATCACAACCAAAGGATGTCACTGTGCAACAGGCAATGGAACACGCGGCCTCATACGGACGCTGAGCAACATGTGAGGGGGTACGACAAAGGGCACAAAGGTCAAACTCATGAATCCAATCGATATTGTTAGGCCCATTATCATTACATGCTAGTTGTTCCCCCCCACACGAGTAATCACGAGCTACAAGAACAAAAAAAAAGTCTGTGAACCACCTGGCTATGACTACACACTTTCATCTCCCCGAAAACAAAGCGCCAAAAGGTGATGGAGCTCGGCGATGGTGCGGTCACGTGGGTCTAGGTTGCCACTTCTCGCCGGCGGGGAAACGGGAACTGCTGTGGGAACTGTTGCAATCGTGATCGCCGTGCGGCCAGAGGTTCTGCTCGTTGACGCGGACCGCAGTGTGTGGGCAACGTGAAGATTGCAAGTGATTCGCATCCAGTCGAGCGGCCGCTGGCACTCAGTGTAGCGATGAGCACCTCCACAGTTGTACCAATGAACAATACGTCCACTGCTACTTTGCGATGACTACTGTTGTTGCAACAGTTGCTGGCCCATAGTGCACCTCTTTTTCCCCTTCTTCCTTTGTGCCGTTGCTGTCATACCCTGCGTCTAAGTCTGGGTAATTGGGATGGAAAGAGAAGAGGAGGATGTGCTAGGGGATGGAGGAGCGAACTACAAGAAGGGCGTCGGTGGCGACGCGATCATCGCTACAGCAAGGGGACTCTCCTGATGGGCCACGGCTGCCTCACGGGAGGAAGTCACCTAGAGGAAAAGCTAATGTGCCAAAGGAAGAAGCTGAAGGGAGGTGGAGAAGGGCTCAAACATGATTTCGCTATACCTTGTGAAGATGTCTGTGTGCTCAAGAAGAACTCCAAGCATGATTGTGTGGAGCGCCCACAGCTGTGTATCGCATGAGGTCCCAAGGCACGTGTAGATGAGCATGGCCCACCACCAATAGTCGGCTGCGGGCTCGGCATGTCCCTAACAAAGGGGGTGAAAGGCGCGAATGTGAGCTGCGCGGGTGGCGTGCATCACTGCAGCAAGCAGGGACAATGCCAGGTCCCAACCCCCATGTGGATCACCACACATGCTTGTGCCTCTTTGAGAAATGGGTGGAATTCCACGACGGGCTCGAGCAGTAGGGTGTAAAAGAGTCCGCGCATCGCCCTGGCCGCTGTCAGCACCTGTGCGTGATCCGTAACCAGGTACGGACTGTGATAGTAGGACCATACTCCTTCTGAAGTGGCCCTACCCTGGAAAAGAATCTCCCAGCTGTCAAAGCCGTCCTCCCTGACATATCGTCGGGGCGGTGTCTCAAAGTCCTTGAGTTGCCGCTCTATGTGGAGAGAAACCACAGGTTGAGAAGGACGAGGAATGGGAAAGACACCAAGACAAGAAAAGTCACTGGGGTAGCTGGGGTAGGAATTAGGTGAGGATCAGATTTCTGGGAAAAAGGAGCTAGATGTGTGTGGGGGCAGAGAACGTTTCTAAAGATGGCGGAGACGCTCTTGAAAGCACGCAAATCTTGCTCACGGGACTCTCTCATGAGAACCATCCTCCATACCTGGCATGCAAGGGTCCTCATCCCAAGGATCAAGAGGTGGCGGGTCGCATCCTGCTCTTGTCATCGATACAGATGGTGACTGCTATGGAGAGGGTATGACATCGCGGACTCCCTCGAAGGTCTGCCGTGGGGCCGTGGACTGACCACGAAGAAGCTCAATGAGCGTACGGATGACATAAGTCTGCTATTGCTATGGGCAATGCATCTCATCCTGCTGGATCCACAGGTCCTCAATAGCCTGTGAGTGTGGGCTTATGACCTGTGAAGAGGAGGAAGAGGGATCTAGTGGTCCTTTGCCTTTATCACCAGTCAGAGCCATATCAACGCTCAGTATGGGCCAGGATGTCAAACTGGTCAGATTTCAGAACCGTCAGCATTCCTTAAGGAGTTAAAACGTCAAGGACAAGTGATGTTTTGACCCCAGAATTGCTGATGTCAGCAAAGCCAATGGTGAAGTTAGTGGTTTTTCCGCCAACAAGAAAACATGTTAGCATTTTGTACGCTGGTGTATTTTACGTCAGCGTTTTTGTTTTTTGGAAGTCACACAGACTCCTCGGTGGGGATGACCACGTCACCCCCCTTCCTTGCGCGGCCGTGTGCAGCCTTAAGCAAGCCTACAGAGCCTTGTACAGCCCTGCGTAGCCCAACGTAGTGTTGTGCACCTTCTACACAGCAGTGCTCTACAGTAGTGCTACGCACGAGAACTGCTTACTACTACAGTTGTGAACGTCGCTGCTGCTACTACGCTGATGCTGCTTCCGCTGTACCAACTGCGTTGCTGTTGCTACCCGCAGCTTCTCACGTCGCGGCTGCTGCGAGCTGCTGTTGCCGGTGCGCATTGCCACTGCTCGCAGCCACCGTCGCGAGCTGCTGGGAGCTGATTTTCCTCCCTCTTTTTCTGTAGAGATGAGCAGCCAGACACGATTGCTACTGCCACCCGGTGCTCCTGCTACTGCTTGGTGTGGCTGCTAGAGCTGGAAACTACCGTAGCTCACCTGGATTGGTGGTGGGTGTTTTGTGGTGATGTCCCTGCTCCAAACGGCTACAGCGAGTTCCAAGATACTGCGATGGCGGTGACGCTCACTACTGTTGCCAGTGCTGCGTCTCTATGGCGCACCTTAGTGAGAGAGGTCTTGATGTTCTGATTGCATACGAAACTGCTAGAAAGCTTCATAACGTTGCTGCTGCTCACGTGGGATCACTTTCCACTCACCTGGCGCACTAGCAAGCAAGCAAGTGCAAGAAACAGCAAGAGTCAGGCTAGAGAGACGCGCAAAGTCTCATAAGCTCCAACAGCATAGTAATGCAGAGAGAGTGTGTATCTCTATCAGTATCTATATCTGTATCTGTATCTACATCTGTATCCGTATCTATATCTATATCTATATCTATATCTATATATATATCTATATCTATATCTATATCTATATCTATATCTATATCTATATCTATATCTATATCTATATCTATATCTTTATCTATATCTATATTTATATCTATATCTGTATCTATATCTATATCTTTATCTATATCTATATCTATATCTATATCTATATCTACATCTATATCTATATCTATATCTATATCTATGTCTATATCTATATCTATATCTATATCTATACCTATATCTATATCTATATCTATATCTATATCTATAT
>SZWC01021568.1:22994-36805 GCA_023375785.1 Penium margaritaceum | reverse complement strand
TCTCAGATGCTGCTGCTGCAGCAGGTGGAGCTGGACCACGAGAAACAGAACGGCGGTGTTGCAGGCGCGTCCTATGGGAAACGGGTGGTCTTACCGGAGAGTGAAGAGGTCGGTGGTTGTTCTGTGGTGCTGTGGCCGACCGGTTCAGCGACGTTGGCGTGTCGTCGTCGGCTGACTGACAGCGCGTTGCGTAATCTCTCGCGTCCGTCCACGCGTAGTGATCAGCGGGATCGTAGTCTTCACCGGGATGATACCCCGGACTGTTGCGACGCACCCTTGACCACACCTCTCTCTCCCTCCTCTCCTCGTAGTATGCAAGCTCCTCGTCAGTGTTTGCACCGTCCTGAGCCACTGTTGACGACGGAGGTGCTGGTTCAGTCTCAGGTGGAGACGCCAGTGTAGAGATTGATGGGCTGCCTCGGGGCAGCCCGCGGAGGCTGAGGGACGCTGGACTCAAGTCTGACTGTGAGGGCAGCGGCTGCACAGAGTGGTGGCTGCTGCGGCTGTCCGGGCCCCAACTTAAGTGGCTTCTCGTGCCAAGCGGTTAAGGGACTAAGCTCAAACAGCTGCAAGGCATGATCGCTGCTGTTGCTCCTCGAGTTGCTACGGCCTTGCGCTGTGACACGTCAGGGTTCCCTGTTCATCAACATCAGCCGCTCCTCAGAGTGGCGGCTGCTGCTGCTGTCCAAGCTGCGGCGGTAGTGGCTGACACCTATGCTGCTGCTGCTGTTGCTTGGTCCGCTATGGCCCAAGCCTCGGAAACACCCGTCGGTTGATGACAGCGGCTGCCAAGAGTGGCGGCTGCTGCAGATGTCCAAGCTGCTGCAGTCTAGGCTGACACCTACGCTGCTGCTGCTGCTGTTTGGTCCGTCATGGCCCAAGACTCGTGATCAATCGTCGGTTGATGACAGCGGCTGCACAGAGTGGCTGCTACTGTTGCTTGGTCCGTCACGGCCCTATGCCGTGACTTGAGCGGGGTTGTACGTCGCTCGATATGAGAAGCTGCTCAGAGTGGCAGCTGTTGCTACTGCCTAGGCTGCCAGACCTCGTGCTGAGATGCACGAGCGCTATGCAAGCGGCTGTACAGAATGACCGCCGCTGCTGCTGCTGTTGCTTAGGCTGCCGCTGTCTCGCAGTTGCTGTACTAGCAAGGAAGTAGGTGACGAGCAACAGAGACCGCCATGGAACGGAGAAAAGCTCACGACTTAGAGGAAAAAACGGAGTCACAGATTGACTTGCGAGAGTGAGTGTGAGCGAGGTGGTGAGAGCCGGTTGACCGGGCCACCCACGCGAGAGACTCGTCGTGGGGCCCGGACGCCACCCAGGGATCGAACCCGACCCTGGAGCGAGCGAGCTCCAGGCAGTTTCTCACACGTCGGCACAAGCCGGACGTGTGGTCCCAAGGGATCAGCAACCCGGTTCACCACTCTGGTAACATGCAAGGATGCAACCAACTAATCAAGCATGCATTCTCACAAGTTGTATCCCCTTTCAGTATGAGAGTATTACTAAACTAAGGCATGTCACAAGACCGGTGCTGACGCCAGAACTTGGCCGCTTGAGGGAGTCACATCCTCTGTGTTCTTCATGCTGCACCACAGTCTTGCACCAGCGAGCCTTAATCCAGATTAATCACCTGCAGTGGTGAGATGTGTGTGTGGATGGAGACAAGAGGGCACTTGCGTGTGTACGTAACAATAACCAACAGCTATTTATGCTGTGGACCTGTCATTTGTTATTTCTCTCTGCATTTACTTCAGTTGAAGCTTGAGATACAAGTGCGCGTGTCTCTCCTTACCGTTGGTGTACCTTGCATGACCTATGTGTCAACCAGCCAGACCCGTGCTGTCAGGCTAGCAAGCAGAAAGGCTAGGAAGCTTCCTGGAATCTTCTCACAAAGTGAGGTTGGGCATGTCAACCCACCCTCGCGATGCTCGTTTCCATGCGAGAATTGCAGTAAAGCAAAATGCCTGTTTTCGAGATCGAGCGGAAAAGCTCGTTTTTTTGTTGTTGTTGGTTGTTTTTTTTTTTTTTTTTTTTTTTCTAGCACGCATACTCCCCAAGTTTTACAGGCAAACCCTAGTCAATCCCTACCCCATTTCCACTCAAGGTTTCAGGGTTAAAGTTTTGTGGGCTCTTGTTGGATCGCAGCATGAGTCTTGGCTGGCTTCCACACCTATTGTGCTTTGTGCTGTTCCCGTACAGTTTACTGTGACCAGTCGGCCGTGTCCATACTCGTGTAGATCCCTAAGCCTGACGGCCCTGGTGACACCGGCGCCACGACAGGCGGCGGACTACCCGCTTGGAGCTGACCAACCACTGTTCCAGAGCCCCAGATGTCACCGGTGAGAAAGTGCGTGGAAGCTTCCTAGCAACACGGCCGCTGACCGGGCGTCAGGGCCTGGTCAGACGTTGACGACAGCCACAGGTCGTACACACAACGGCAAGGGTTTGGCTAGGAGACACAAGGCAAAGTGTCAGAATGCTTCAATATAGCATATGCAGAGAGAAATGACAACTGACAGGTCCAAGGCATAAAAACCTGCCGCGGCGCACGGCGGGTGTCGCACGCGGCAGTCCAAGAGCTGTCCGAAAACCGGCCCAAAACCACTGTTTTGGCCGTAACTCTCCGCACACATGTCAGAATCCTACGCCGTCTAAACCTAGACGTGCAAATCAAAAGACAGACGCAGCGATTGGTCACATGCATGCATCCATCGACTGACAGTGAGCATACAATGCAAAAACATGCAAATAGGCCTCATGGCCAGTCCGCCGAAAGGCGCATGCAAGACGTAGAAGGCACAGCAAAAAGTCCCAGTGGCATCTTGGGCTCTGGAACAGTGGTCGGTCAGCTCCAAGCGGGTAGTCCGCCTCCTGTCGTCGCGCCGGTGTCACCAGGGCCGCCTTTCTCAGGGATCTGCACGAGTATGGACACGGCCGAGTGGTCACCGTAAACTGTACAGGAACGGCACAAAGCACAATACTCCCCCATGACCGGATGGTACGCATGTCCATACGCGTGCATCACAGGTACAACCACATAGTGAGTGACATAGACAGATGAGATGCCAATGTACATCCCACACTCAACCACTGTCACGCATGAGGCGAAGCCCAACAGAACAAATGGCCACCAGGAACTTTCCGCGGGCAAGTTCTTTCGTCAAGAAATCTGAACGGTGCAAGTCAGTGCCAACCCACATGATGGAGATCACGCGTCGCTCCACCAGATCACGAACAAAGTGATGCTCAACCGCAATGTGCTTTGTGCGAGCATGAAAAACACCAGAGTTCTCCGCAATGGCGAGAGCACTCTGGTTGTCGCAACGCAGCACAATGGCGGGTACTGACTGCCCAAGCTCAAGAAACAAGCGCTGCAGCCAAACTGCCTCAGCAGCCCCTGTCCCCAAAGCCACATACTCTGCCTTCGACGAGCTACGTGCGATGCAGCCCTGCTTCCCGCTTCGCCAAGACAAAGCGGTACCACCGAGCAGAAACACGTGTCCAGTGCGACTGCGCCCGTCAGGGCTCCAAGCCCAGTCGCTGTCAGTGTAGCCGTCAAGGACCACCGAACACTGCCGACGAAAGCAGAGTCCGAGATACGGCGTGGAGACCACGTAATGTACCACTTGCACAGCCGCGTGAAGAGCTCTCGTACGTGGAGCCTGCGAGAACTGAGCGAGGAGGTTGACGGCAAACACGATGTCGGATGGCGTGGTGGTGGCCAGGTACATCAGAGATTCGATAAGACGGAGGTACAAGGTCACGTCCACTGTCTCCCCCAGTTGTGTAGGGTCATCCACCTTCAGGGCATCCTGCCCATCAGGTGTGAGGGGTGTGGAAGCAGTGGGCACTGCACCAAGGAGATCGCTAAAGCGCTCCCCCACGACGCGTGCGTATCGGGCCTGATGCAGCAACAGTGTCCGATGTCTGCGATCTCGCACGATCTCCATACCAAGAAACACCGATGCAGGACCGAGGTCCTTCATCCTGTAGGCGTTTTGCAAGACAGCCTTGGCCTCCTTCACGGCCTCCAGGGACGGAGACGCGATGAGAAGGTCATCAACATAGACCAGGATGGCGGTGAACCGCTCGGGTGTCGGTAGGATGAAGAGTGAGGGGTCTACCTCGCTCTATACATATCCTGCGTGAGTCAAGGTGCCAGTGATCTCCCGGTTCCAACACCGTGGAGACTGCTTGAGGCCGTACAAGGACTTGCGCAAGCGCCACACCTTGTCACCGTCCTCAACGCCTGGTAGCTGAGCCACGTAGATCTCCTCATCCAAAGAGCCATGGCGAAACGCGTTGTTCACATCCATCTGGTGTAGTTCCCAGTCATGCTGAGCCACTACACCGAACAGAGCTCGAGCTGAGGTCATGCGGCCGACAGGGGCAAAGGTTTCAGTGTAATCAACTCCCTCAATCTAAGAGAACCCCTTGACGACCAAGCGGGCCTTGTAGCGTTCCAGTGAGGCATCCGGCTTCACTTTCTTGCGAAAGACGCACTTGACCTGAATCGCCTTCCTCCCATGGGGACCAGCTCGTAGACTCTATGCTCTCGGATAGCGCGAAGCTCATCCTCGCAAGCAGCTCGCTAGGCATCAGCATCGTGCGATGAGAAAGCCTCCCTCAATGTACCCGGGTCAGGCGCCAAGGAGGGGGAACTCTGCGTGGCAAGTGCACACGCCTCAGTGTTAGGCCTGACGACCACGAGATCAACTGCTGCGTCACAGGCAATATGGAACTCGCGACTGACCAGGTCGTGCCCTTTGGGGCACGCTGGGTGTACCTCTGAAAGCTCAGTGCGGACACTCAGGCCTAAGGCCTTTGTGCCTGGATCACCGCTCGCGATGCTGTGAGAGGAACGCCTGGGTGCGGGACTCGACGCTCGCTGAGCTCCGGAATCCAGTGGTCGAAGGCGACCACCGGGATTACGGGAGTAACCGGAGGTCGAGGGGCACACCTCAGGCTCAGGAACAGGTACGACCAAAGGGACAGGTACGACCACAGCTGGTGAGGGCTGAGACGAGGCAGCCGGAGATGCCGTGCGAGGGGAAACGTGTATGGGGGACACTGATTCGGGAGTGACAGCGGGCAAGGCTTGTCCAGACACTGAGACAGGAGTGTCAGCCGACGTAGGGACAAGAGTGGGCTCGGCTGGGTCAAACGCCGGAGCAGGGGTGCCAGTGGACACAGGTGGTGATGTAGGAGGAGGCGTGAGAGCAGCGGTACCTGTGGGGTGTGAAACAGGCTGAACAGGCGGGATCTCTGGACCAAGGGCAATGATAGCCAGATCATCAAGTGCTGGAGATTGTGAGGGGACTCGAGCGGACACATCAGCCTGACGAGAGATGGTCGCTGGCGTAGAATTCTCCCCCATCCACCGAGGACCCTCACAGGAAGGGACATGAGCTGCAGAAAGGGCTGTGATCGAAGTCAGATCACGGTATGTGAGAGACTAAAAAAACAGCGTGTCACGGGACTCAATGACACGACAGCGAGTGGGGTCCCAAAAACGCCAAGCCTTCAACCACGGGGAGATGCCAATGAAGGCACACAAGCGACCCCGAGGGGAGACCTTGGACCCCTGCTGGTCCTCGGTGTACCACACGGAGGCCAGGGAACCCCAGATGCGTGCGAGACGAAGATCGACACGGTGGCCAAACCAGAGCTCGTACGGCGTAACATGATCCGGAAGTGGACCATGCGGGAGGCGGTTCCAGACCCACGTCATGTGGGCAAAGCCCTCGAAGGCGAAGGACTCCGGGAGACCGCACTTAGACCGCATGGCGCAGACCGCATCCTCCATGGTGCGGTTCCAGCGCTTAGAGACACCGTTATGCTGTGGAGTAGCAGGAGCGAAGACCTGGTGGAAAATGCCGTGCTCAGCAAAGAAGGAGTCCATCTCTCCGAGGAACTCGCCGCCGCGATCTGAGCGAAAGGTATGTAGCGTGTGGTGAGACTGACGCTCAGCCATCACGAGCCAGAGCCGAACCGCAAGGGCGGCGTCGCTCTTCTGACGTAGACTGTAGACCCACCGCATCCGGGTGAAGTCATCAGTCAGCGTCAAAACATATCGGCCCCTCTCGGACAGGGACTCGACCGGGAGAGGACCAAGCAAGTCTGAGTGGACCAACTCGAGTGGCCTCAGCGCTCGGGAATGCAAATTAAGGTAAGTGCACCGGTGCATCTTTCCTTGAGCGCAAAAAAGGCAGTCGGTCTTGGGTGGCTTCTCGAAAGAAACCACGTCAAGACCAAGAGCGGGCTGTGTCCGTATGAGCTTCGACATAGTGTCGGAGCCCACATGACACAGACATCGGTGAAGCAACCTCTGGTGTTCTGGGGATAGAACACCAGTGACAAAAACACGACCAGAGGAAGGGGGAGAGCAAGGGGAGGATGGCCGAGCAATGCGGTACAAATCATTTACGACTGAAGCACGCAGGACAATGCTACGGGTGTCAAGAGCTGTCACCGTCGCTATGTCATCGGTGTGCTCAACGGAGAGACCCATCAGAGTGCACGCACGCACAGACAGCAGACCGAGCTGAAGGTCAGGCACAAACAGCACGTCAGAGAGATACAGGGGGCCAGACGGACCATCAAAGCATACAACCCCAACACCGTGGACCGGTAAGGACTGACCAGAGCGTGTACGAACAGAATGGACAGTCGTGACAGGACCAAGTACCACAAAGTCACTACGACGACACGTCATGTGGTGGGTGGCACCGGAATTGATGATCCAAGTGCCACCGGAGTCACGACTGGTGGACGTCACTATACAACGAGCAATGGAACACTCGGCAATAGAGGGACGCTGAGCCGTCAGTGAGAAGGAACGACGTACATCACGAAGGTGAGACTCATGAATCCAGTCAGTGCAGTCAAGACCAACATCATCACATGCGGACTGTGCTCCCCCACACGTGTCATCACGAGTCACGATGACGGACGAACAAGCAGTCTGTGACTCACTCGACGATGACAACACAATCGCACCTCCCTGAAAGCGAAGCGCCAGAAGATGACGAAGCTCGGCGATGGTGCGGTCACATTGGTCTGGATCACTGCTGCTGGCTGGTGAGGACGCAGGAACAGCTGCAGTCGTGGTCGCCGCGCGTCCAGAGGAGTGTGTGGGCGACGTGCTGGACGCGGTGCGAGCAGCATGGGCAGCCTGAAGTCCGCGAGTGATGCGCTCCTAGTCAAGCGGCTGCTGGCACTCGGTGTAGCGATGGGCACCTCCACAGTTGTAGCAGTGCACGGAACGGCCACTGCTACCACTGGATGACAACTGCTACTGACCCGATCCACGCTTCCTATTCTTCTTCTTCCCCTAGGCATCTGCTGCAACGCCCTGCGCCTGCGTGGGTGTAGACGGGGTCGAAAAGGAGGCGGAAGATGAGGTTGTGATGGAGGTAGATGAGGGTGACTGCAGGAGGGAAGATGGTGGTGAGGCGAGGACTGCTGCAGCGAGGGAAGTCTCCTGATGTGCTACTGCTGCCTCGCGCGCCGACATCACCTGGAGGAAGAGCTGATGAGCCCAAGGGAGCAGGTGTAGGGTGGCTGAGAAAGGCTTGAGAGCAGCGTCGCTGTACCGTGTGAAGATGTCAGTGTACTCCAGGCGAACTCCGAGCATGATCGTCCGAAGTGCCCACAACTGTGTGCCCCCTGAGGTCCCCAGACGCGTGTAAATACGCATGGCACGTCGCCAGTAATCCGCCGCAGGCTCCGCAGGCCCCTGACGGAGCGAGTGGAAAGCACGAATGTGAGACGCACGAGTAGCGTGCGTCTCTGCGGCCAGTAGGGACACACCAGATCCCTCCCTCCACGAGGATGAGCTTCGGTACCTGTGCCAGCCTCTCCAAGGAAGGGGCGGAAGTCGACGAAAGTCTTGGGTGGCATGGCGTAGCGAAGTGCTCGCATGGCCCGGGCTGCTGTCAGCACCTGTGCTGGATCTGTAGACTGGTATGGGCTGTGGTAGTAAGGCCACACTCCCTTTGAAGTGGCCCACACCTGAAAGAGGATCTCCCAGCAGTCAAATCCATCCTCGCTGATGTACCGTGGAGGTGGTGCCTCAAAGTCCTTTGGCTGCCGCTCCGTGGGGAGAGCAACCGCAGGCTGAGGAGGGCGAGGGACGGGAAAAACTCTTGGAAGAGGGTGATAANTCGCATGGCCCGGGCTGCTGTCAGCACCTGTGCTGGATCTGTAGACTGGTATGGGCTGTGGTAGTAAGGCCACACTCCCTTTGAAGTGGCCCACACCTGAAAGAGGATCTCCCAGCAGTCAAATCCATCCTCGCTGATGTACCGTGGAGGTGGTGCCTCAAAGTCCTTTGGCTGCCGCTCCGTGGGGAGAGCAACCGCAGGCTGAGGAGGGCGAGGGACGGGAAAAACTCTTGGAAGAGGGTGATAACCGGGGAAGTCAGGTGACGGTCATATCGGGGACACGGGTGGAGGTCGGATACCCGTCTGCAGGTGACGGAGGCGCTCCTGTAGAAGACGAATCTCCCACTCCAGGGAATCATCCTCAAAGCCTGGCATGAATGGCTCGTCATCAAGGAGGTCCGGAGGTGGTGGAGAAACCACACCAGGAGGTGAAGCAGGCGGAGCGCCTGTCACGGGCACCTGGGCCGAGTGCTGGGTGGAGGCCGGAACGCCGGCACCTCCCTCAGAAATCCGCGAAGGAGCTGTGGACTGAGCACGCAGGAGCTCAGTCAGCGTGCCGATCGCGTCAGTCTGCTCTCGCTGCAGACAACGCATCTCCTCCTGCTGGCTGCGCAGGTCCGCAATGGCCTGTGAGCGAGGGCTCAATACCTCTGAAGAAGAGGAGGAGGGATCAACTAGTCCCTTGTCCTTGTCGTCGAGCAAACTCATGTCGCCGCTCACTATGGGACGACAGGTCAAGTTTGACAGATTTCAAAAGCGTCTCCGTTTCTCGGCGAGTTGAAACGCTGGTAACTTTAGACTTTCCGGGTGAAAATTTGGCTAAGTGTAATGCTGACGTCAGCAAGTGGTTGCTGACGTCAGCACGACCTGATGACGTCAGCAATCAACAATGCTGATGTCAGCTCATCCCCTCCCTTTTGTTTTCTTGTCACGGTTCTGCCGCTTCACGGTGGCGCGCGGCAGCTCCGTAGAAGCTGCGCAGCAGCTTCCGCCTAGCTGCTGCTACAGCTATGCTGTCAGCTACAGCAGAAGCTACGTAGCTGCGTGTGCAACGGTGGCAGCACCGGCTGCGCTGCTGATGCTGCTGCTGCGCGCGGCGGCTGCTGCTGCGCAGTGCAGCTGCTGCTGGCTGCCGCCGCCGCGCGCTGCTGCAGGCTGCCGCCACCGCACGCTGCTGCTGCTGCCACTGCTGCGCTGCTGTTACCGCCGTGACTGCCGCAACTGCTGCTGTGCCGCTGCCGCTGCTGCGCTCCTGCTGCCGACGCTGCTGCTGCCGCTGCTGCTGCCACACTGCTGCTGCGGCCACTGCTGGTGCGCTGCTGCCGACGCCGCCTCTGCTACAACTGCTCTGCTGTTGCGGCTGTGGGAGGGCGGCTGTACGCACCGCAGCCGCCTCACACCTCTGCGTGATGGTAGACACTGCTGCTGTTGCCTCTGTAGCTGCGATCTCACGTGGTGGGTGAAGTACATAGACAGCGACCGGCCGTCTTCAACAGATCCCAGACAACTTTGTTGCAGCGGTGACTCTCACTGTTGCTGCTCTGCTGCGTCTCTGCTGCGCAGCTCAGTGAGAACTGTCTCATTGCTCTGATACCATGAGAAAGTGCGTGGAAGCTTTCTAGAAACACGGCTGCTGACCGGGCGTCAGTGCCTGGTCAGACGGTGACGACAGCCACAGGTCGTACACACAACGGCAAGGGTTTGGCTAGGAGACACAAGGCAAAGTGTCAGAATGCTTCAACATAGCATATGTAGAGAGAAATGACAACTGATAGGTCCAAGGCATAAATACCTGCTGCAGCGCACGGCGGGTGTTGCACGCGGCAGTCCAAGAGCTGTCCTAAAACCGGCCCAAGACCACTGTTTTGGCCGTAACTCTGCGCACACATGTCAGAATCCTACGCCGTCTGAACCTAGACGTGCAGAATCAAAAGACGGATGCAAGATTGGTTACATGCATGCATCCATCGACTGACAGTGAGCATACTATGCAAAAACATGCAAATAGGCCTCATGGCCAGTCCGCCGAAAGGTGCCTGCAAGACGTAGAAGGAACAGCAAAAAATCCCGGTGGCATCTGGGGCTCTAGAACAGTGGTCGGTCAGCTCCAAGCGGGTAGTCCGCCGCCTGTTGTCGCGCCGGTGTCACCAGGGCCGCCTGTCTCAGGAATCTGCATGAGTATGGACATGGCCGAGTGGTCATAGTAAACTGTACAGGAGCGGCACAAAGCACAACAACCAGGACTCCTTGCTGTGCCTTCTACGTCTTGCAGGCGCCTTTCTGTGCTAGCCATGAGGCCCATTTGCATGGTTTTGCATTGTATACTCGCTGTCAGTCAATGGATGCATGCATGTGACCAATTGCTGCGTTCGTCTTTTGATTGTGCACGTCTAGGTTCAGACGACGTAGGATTCTGACATGTGTGCGCAGAGTTACGGCCAAAACAGTGGTTTTGGGCCGGTTTTAGGACAGCTCTTGGACTGCCGCGTGCGACACCCGCCGTGCGCTGCGGCAGGTGTTTATGCCCTGGACCTGTCAGTTGTCATTTCTCTCTGCATATGCTATATTGAAGTATTATGACACTGTGTCTTGTGTCTCCTAGCCAAACCCTTGCCGTTGTGTGTATGACCTGTGACTGTTGTCACCGTTTGACCAGGCACTGACGCCCGGGTCAACGGCTGTGTTGCTAGGAAACGTCTACGCACTTTCTCATGGTATCAGAGCAGTGAGACAATACTCACGAAGCTGCGTAGCAAAGACGCAGCAGAGCAGCAGCAGTGAGAGTCACCAGTGCAGCAGAGCTTCTGGGACCTGTTGGAGGCATCCGGTCACCGTCAACGTACTCCACCCACTACGTAAGATCGGAGCTGCTGAGGCAGCAGAAGCGGCGTGTACCGCCACACAACGGTGTGTGGCGGCTGCGATGCGTGTAGCCGCACCCCCTCCCACAGCCGTAGCAGCAGAGCAGCAGCAGAAGAGGCGGCGGCGGCAGCAGCGCAGCAGCAGCGGCCGCCGCAACAGCGTGGCAGCAACGGCGGCAGCAGCAGCGCAGCAGCAGCGTCGGGAGCAGCAGCGTAACAGCGGTAGTGGCAAAGCAGCAGCAGTCGTAATCGCGGTGGCAGCAGCAGCGCAGCAGTGGCAGCAGCAGCAGCGCACGGCGACGGCATCCAGCAGCAGCGCGCGGCGGTGGCAGCCAGCAACAGTTGCAGCGTGTAGCAGCAGCCGCTACGCGCAGCAGCAGCCACCGCGCACAGCAGCAGCAGGAGCAGCTCAGCCGCTGGTGCCATCGCTACACACGCAGTTATGCAGCTATTGCTGCAGCTGACAGCACAACTGCAGTAGCAGCTGGACGGAAGCTGTTGCGCAGCTTCTGCGGAGCTGCTGCGCGCCACCGCGAAGCGGCAGAACCGTGACAAGAGAAAAAAAGGGAGGGGACAAGCTGATTTCAGCATTGTTGATTGCTGACGTCATCATGTCGTGCTGACGTCAGCAACAACTTGCTGAAGTCAGCATTACACTTAGCCAAACTTTCACCCGGAACGTCTAAAGTTGCCAGCGTTTCAACTCGCCAAGAAACGCAGGCGGTTTTGAAATCCGTTAAACCTGACCTGTCGTCCCATAGTGAGCGGTGACATGAGTTCGCCCAACGACAAGGACAAGGGACCAGGTGATCCCTCCTCGTCTTCTTCAGGGGTATTGATCCCTTACTCGCAGGCCATTGACGACCTGCGCAGCCAGCAGGAGGAGATGCGTCGTCTGCAGCGACAGCAGACTGACGCGATCCGCATGCTGAGTGAGCTCCTGCGCGCTCAGTCCATGGCTCCTTCGCGGATTTCTGAGGGAGCTGTCGGCGTTGCGACCTCCACCCAGCACTCGACTAAGGTGCCGGTGACAGGTGCCCCGCCGGCTTCACCTCCTGGTGTGGTTTCCCCACCACCTGCGGACCTCCTTGATGACGAGCCATTCATGCCAGGCTTCGAGGATGACTCCCAGGAGCGGGAGATTCGTCTCCTACAGGAGAGCCTCCGTCAGCTGCAGACGGGTATCCAACCTCCACCCGTGTCCCCGATACGACCGTCACCTGACTTCCCCGGTGATCACCCTCTTCTAGGAGTTTTCCCCGTCCCTCGCTCTCCTCAGCCTACGGTTGCTCTCCGCACGGAGCGGCAGCCAAAGGACTTTGAGGCACCACCTCCACGGTACATCAGCGAGGATGGATTTGACTGCTAGGAGATCCTGTTTCAAGTGTGGGCCACTTCCGAGGGAGTGTGGCCTTACTACGACAGCCCATACCAGTCTACAGAACCAGCACAGGTGCTGACAGCAGCCCGGGCCATGCGAGGACTTCTTTACGCCATGCCACGCGAGACTGTCGTCGACTTCCGCCCTTTCCTCGGCGAGGCTGGCACAGGCACCAGAGCAGATCCTCGTGGAGGCTGGGATCCGGCATTGTCCCTATTGGCCGCAAAGACGCATGCTACGCGTGCGTCACACATTCGTGCTTTCCACTCGCTCCGTCAGGGACGAGCGGAGCCTACGGCGGATTACTGGTGACGTGCCATGCGTATTTACACGCGTTTGGGGACCTCAGGGGGCACACAGCTGTGGGCACTTTGGACGATCATGCTCGGAGTTCGCCTGGAGTACACCGACATCTTCACACGGTATAGCGACGCTGCTCTTGAGCCTTTCTCAGCCACCCTATACTTTCTCCCTTGGGCTCATCAGCTCTTCCTCCAGGTGACGTCGGCCCGCGAGGCAGTAGTAGCACATCAGGAGACCTCTCTTGCTGCAGCATTCCTCGCCTCACCACCATCTTCCCTCGTACAGTCACCCTCATCTGCCTCCATCATGACCTCATCTTCCGCCTCCTTTTTGACCCCGTCTACACCCACGCAGACGCAGGGCGTTGCAGCAGCTGCCTAGGGGAAGAAGAAGAATAGGAAGTGTGGATCGGGTCAGCAGCAGTCGTCATCCAGTGGTAGCAGTGGCCGTTCCGTGCACTGCTACAACTGTGGAGGTGCCCATCGCTACACCAGGTGCCAGCAGCCGCTTGACTGGGAACGCATCACTCGCAGACTTCAGGCTGCCCATGCTGCTCGCACCGCGTCCGGCACGTCGCCCACACACTCCTCTGGACATGCGACGACCACGACTGCAGCTGTTCCTGCATCCTCACCAGCGAGCAGTAGTGATCCAGACCCACGGGACCGCACCATCGCTGAGCTTCGTCATCTTCTGGCGCTTCGCTTTCAGGGAGGTGCGAGTGTGTTGTCATTGTCGAGTGGGTCACAGATTGCTTGTTTGTTCGTCATCGTAACTCGTGATGACACGTGTGGGGGAGCACAGTCCGCATGTGATGATGTTGGGCCTGACTGCACTCACTGGATTCATGAGTCTCACCTTCGTGATGTACGTCGTTCCTTCCCACTGACGGCTCAGCGTCCCTCTGATGCCGAGTGTTCCATTGCTCGTTGTGTAGTGACGTCCACCAGTCGTGACTCCGGTGGCACTTGGATCATCGATTCCGGTGCCACCCACCACATGACGTGTCGTCGTAGTGACTTTGTGGTACTTGGTCCTGTCACGACTGTCCGTTCTGTTCGTACAGGCTCTGGTCAGTCCTTACCGGTCCACGGT
>SZWC01021567.1:27424-41371 GCA_023375785.1 Penium margaritaceum | reverse complement strand
ATCTATATCTTTATCTATATCTATATCTATATCTATATCTATATCTATATCTATATCTATATCTATATCTATATCTATATCTATATCTATATCTATATCTATATCTATATCTATATCTTTATCTACATCTATATCTGTATCTATATGTATATCTACATCGATATGTATGTCTATGTATCTATCTATATCTATATCTATAACTACATCTATATCTTTATCTACATCTATATCTATATCCATATCTATATCTACATCTACATCTATATCTATGTCTATATCTACATCTATATCTATACTTATATCTATATCTATATCAATATCTTTTTCTATATCTATATCTATATCTATATCTATATCTATATCTATATATATGTATATATATATCTATATATATATCTCTATCTATATCTGTATCTATATGTATATGTATATGTATATGTATATGTATATGTATATGTACATGTATATGTATATGTATATGTATATGTATATGTATATGTATATGTATATGTATACGTATATGTATATGTATATGTATATGTACATGTATATGTATATGTTTATGTTTATGTATATGTATATGTATATGCATATGTATATGTATATGTATATGTACATGTATATGCATATGTATATGTATATGCATATTCATATGCATATGTATATATATATGTATATGTATATGTATATGTATATGTATATGTATATGCATATGTATATTTATATGTATATGTATATGAATAGCTATACGTACATGTTTATGTATACGTTTATGTGTACGTGTACGTACATTATTTCCAAAGCTAGTGAAGCACTTAAGTTTATGTTAGTGCAATACTAGTCATATGTCGCGAGAAAGGGGCGTCTTTTGCTTTCTTCTCGTAGCGGTTTTTGAGTCCTGCACGTCTTCGCTGGGTCTGGTTGTGTCGGGGCAACGGGGCATGCTGTGTTGGGGGGGGGAGGTTAGGGGGACGCACGTACGAACGATGATGTCTCGTTCGCTCGGTGAGGGGGGGGGGAGGGGGCGTCTCGTTTGTTCGGTGATGCCGCACGCCCCAACGATGACGGCCTCTCAAGCCTCCGCCGACGTCGACATCCCTAAACCCAAACCCTCTACAATTCGTTAAAAAAATGGGGGCGACGTAGCCATAACTCTCAGAATGGGGACAAGTTGGAAAACTATTAAAAGAAATGGGGGCGACCTAGCCAGAAGTTTTTCGAATAGGGATACCTGGCCATTTTTCTCAGAATGGGGGCATCTCAGACATGGTCGGCTGAAAATGGGGGCGACCTGGGAGTTAGCCGATATTTTCTGGCAGGCAGGGTTTTCTCGGTGAGCCCTGGTAGACGCCCGACAGCCCAAAACCTGGGCGTTGTCTGTTTTGCCTGAAAACTGGACCATACCATGATACCAACATTGCGAACGCAGTCGCGCGGTTAGAATCAGCTAGAAAAATAGCTACAAGAAGTTATGGCTGCACGAACCTAGGCAATGCCTACGACAGTCAATGATGCCAAATAGGGTCATACAACAGAAGACATGGACCCTAGGCACCGCATGATGCTGCAGACGCAATGCCAGAGCCAGACCAAGCGCTAGGTGCATGCAAACTGCATCCGCAGTGGCATTGACTGCCGGCGGCCCGACCACCGAGGAGGCCTGCCGATGGAGTTGAGCGCAATGACAGAGGGAGGAGGCTCCAGCTACGGGTGAGTGGGCTTGAGCATGCGTCGGCTCCACCGAGCGACACTCCAGCGGCGTCAAGTCTCGCCGTCAGTCATCTGCACGCCGATGTACACAAGCCGGGAGGATACAACAGAGTACAATGAGAGATGCACGAAACAAACACTCCCCCATGACTCTTAGGCGTTGTACACATGTGCAGGCAGAGACACAGTCAACGACCAGACTCCCCCAGGCCAAGCAGAGACGCAAGAAAGCACAGAGAGAGTCACTCACGGACGCAAGCCGACTGAACTCACAGCCTTCTTGAACGAGTCGCGCTTCAGTGCCTTGGTCAAGAAGTCAGCCAACTGCCGTGCTGTCTCAACCCACACGATGCTGACGATGCCGTCATGCAACAACAAACACACATAGTGATACTCAACATTGATGTGCTTTGTGTGTGTGCGATGCACGCCGTCATTGTCGGCGATGGCCATGGCACTCTCATTGTCCCAGTGCAATGTGATGGATGCGACGGACTGGCGCAACTCGGACAACAGACGACACAACCACACACTCTCACACGCGCCTGAGCCAAGAGCAACGTACTCAGCCTCAGCAGTGCTGCGTGGAATGCATCCGTGTTTGCCACTACGCCAGGACATTGCAGTGCCGCCAATCAGAAAGATCCAACTTGTGCGACTCTTGCCGTCCGGACTGCCGGCACAATCATTGTTGGTGTAACCCACCGCGACAACGAATGGCTGACAGCGGAACATGAGACCTTGTCGAGGAGGCGAGACAACATAGCGTAGTACGCGAATTGCGGCCTCGTAGTGGAGGTGGCGCGGCTCCTAAGAGAACTGGGCCAAGAGGTTGATGGCGAACGCGGTGTCTGGGTGCGTCGTTGTCGCCAGGAACATCAGTGACCCGATGACTCGTAGGTACGTGGTCACATCAACCGGCTCCCTCACAATGGCTGGGTCAGGACTCTTCAGCTTTGCCTAGCCATCGGGTGACATGGGTGAGGATGCGCTTCGCTTGAGTGGCAGGTACTCCGCGAAGCAGGTGGACAGCGTCTGCACATAGGCGGCCTGGTGGATGTGCAGGACGCACTGGGAGTGATCATGCTCGAGTTCCATGCCCAGGAAGACCCTGGCAGACGCAAGGTCCTTCATCTAGTAGGCGGCGTACAGCAAATCCTTGATACGCTGGATGGCAGCCGTGTCTGGCGACGCAATGAGCAGATCGTCGACGTACACAAGAACAGCGGCGAAATTATGGCCTCGCGGAATTACAAACAGTGCGAGGTGAGCGGTACTGCGTTGGAGCCTGCCACGAAGGAGCGTGCTGCTGATCTCTTGGTTCGAGCACCGAGGCGACTGCTTCAGGCCGTATAGGGCCTTGCGCAGTTGCCAGACTCTCCCATTGCCATCGTCGAAGCCTGGGGGCTGTACCATGTAGAGCTCCTCACCCTCCAGTGAACCATGGAGAAAAGCGTTGCTCACATCCATCTGGTGCAGCTCCCACCCATGCTGGGCGACGAGACTAAAGAGTGCCCGGCTAGTGGAGAACCGGCCAACTGGGGTAAAAATCTGGTCGTAATCGACCCCAGGAATCTGGGCAAACCCCTTGGCTGTAAGGCGGGCCTTGTACTTGTCCAAGGACCCGTCGGGCTTCCACTTGCGCTGAAAGACCCACTTGGCGCCGATGGCCTTCCGTCCTGGGGGAAGGTTGACGAGGTCATACACGTGGTGGTGTCAGATACTGGCAAGCTCATCGGCGCAGGCAGCGTCCCAGTGTGCGGCCTTAGGAGAGGCTTGTACCTCGCGTAGGGTGTCTGGGTCCTCCGGGCGTGCTGTGGAGCGGACTCAGAGAGCGTGTGCATCTTGTGCCTTTGGAAGGATGCGTGCGAGAGCAGCCACGACAGCGCATTGATGCTCATGATGGAGCATGGCATAGCCGAGTGCGGAGACAGGGTGGAGGTCTGCAATGATGGCCGAGGTGGTCAGGTCGAGGGCCTTGGTGCGAGGGTCCCCACTCACGACCCTGGGAGCTGAGGAGACACGTGGAGCCACGGGGGGTCGAGGCGCCACGGAGCGCGGAGTGACGGTCTGCGTGCTCACGGACGGTCTGGGTCGGAGGCTGCTGCTTGGGTGACGCGTGTAGCGTGGCAGGGTATGTGACGACACTGAGTCCGTCAGGCTGATGGAGGCGGACGGGGTTGCTGGCCCGGAGGGACCAGCGGACGCGGCTGGGTCTGTTGGCTCGGAGCGACCAGCGGATGCAACAAGGGTTGCCGGCCCAGAGGGACCAGCGGGTGCGACTGGGGCTACTGGCCCGGAGGGACCTACGGACGCGACTGGGGGTGCCGGCTCGGAGGGACCAGCGGATGCGACTGGGGTTGCCGGCCCGGTGGGACCAGCGGGCACGACTAGGGGTGCTGGCCGTGAGCGACCAGCGGATGCGACTGGGGGTGCCGGCTCGGAGGGACCAGCGGATGCGACTGGGGTTGCCGGCCCGGTGGGACCAGCGGGCACGACTAGGGGTGCTGGCCGTGAGCGACCAGCGGATGCGACTGGGGTTGCCGGCCCGGAGGGACCAACGGACGCGACTGGGGGTGCTGGCCCGGAGGGACCAGCGGACGTGACTGGTGGTGCCGGCCCGGTGGGACAAGCGGACGCGACTGGGGGTGTCGGCCCAGAGGGACCAGCGGACGCGACGGGGGGTGTCGGCCCAGAGGGACCAGTGGACGTGACTCGGGCTGCCGGCTCGGAGGGACTGAGGGACGTGTCATCCGAAAGCGGTAGGACGGAGGACGGACTCACCACTCCCCCATGTGACGGGATAGACACGGATGAGCCGGAGCGAATGAGGTCACGAGGAAACAGGTCCTCGAAGAAGAGGGCCTCCCGGGACTCAACGATGCAGTGCCGGGAGGGATCCCATAAGCGCCAGGCCTTGGACTGACGAGAGACACCGAGGAAGGTGCAGGGGCGTCCGCGAGGGGCAAGCTTGCTGCCCTGCTACGGGACGGGTAGCCACACAATGGCCGTGCAGCCCCAGACGCGAGCCGGGCGAAGGTCAGCTCGCTGACCGCACCAATGCTGGTACGGTGTGGACTGGTGGGGAAGGGGACCGTGGGGAATCCGGTTCCCGACCCAGGTCATGTAGGCCATGGCTTCAAAATAGAAGCCATCGGAGAGACCAGACTCGACCCGTATGGTGCGGATGGCATCGGCCATAGTGCGGTTCCACCGTTCGGAGACACCGTTCTGGGCGGGTGTGTTCGGCGCGGACGTTTCATGGCGAATTCCGCGGGAGGCGAGAAAGTTTGTGGCTTCACCAACGTACTCACCGCCGCAATCAGAGCAAAAGCGGCGGAGAGAGCCGCCACACTCGCGCTCCGCAAGGACAAGCCAGTCCTGCATGGCGTGGGCGACATCGCTCTAGTGCCGAAGGCAGAAGACCCAGCGGTAGCGAGAATAGTCGTGAGTGAGGGTGAGGACGTAACGACCATGCTCACCGACGGACTCGGAAGGGAGAGGAACCATGACGTCCGAATGGACAAGGTCGAGTAGGGCAGACGCACGGGAGGAAGACAAGGGATACGTGGACCGGTGCATCTTCCCCTGAGTGCAGTCAATGCACTCAGTTGGGCACGGGAGGGGAAAAGCCTCCGGGTCAAGGCCCTTGGTTGGCTGGGTGCGGAGCATGCTGTCTACAACGGTAGAGTGGACCTGGCAAAGGTGGCATTGCAAGAGGCGAGTATGCTGAGGGGAAAGCGTGCTGGTGACAAACACATGGCCTGTGGTGGCTGACGGGGAGGAGATGGAAGGAGAGGACGACAGACTAGGTACTCGCTACAGGTTGCCACGGGCAGTGGCGTGTAGCATGATAAGACCAGACGGACGCAATGACACAGTGCCAATACCACACGAGTGCACAACGTCCATGCTCATGCGGTCAAGGGCACTGACGGAAAGAAAGCTCAGCTCAAGACCAGGGACGAAGAGGACATCGGTCAGAAAGACGTCCCCAGAGGGTCCACGGAAACGAACGACGCCAACACCACGGACATGCAACACCTGGCCAGAGCCTGTCCGGACACTGGAAACATTGCCTATAGGACCGAGCATACTAAAGGCCTCACGATAGGCCGTCATGTGATGCGTGGCCCCGGAGTCGATGATCCAGGTCTCAGCAGGGTCCTGGACCGGGGTCGCAAGATCACTAACGGTCACATGGCAGTAAGCAAGGGACGCGGGCGCGATGGAAGGAGGTGCAAATCGAGACTGCTTATCGTCAAGCCAAGCAACGTTGTCCTGGGAGCGGGCAGCGGAGACCATGAGAGGAGATAAGACAGATGAAGAAACATGGCATGACCGTAGCTTAGTCTCAGTCATGCAGGGCTGGACAGGGGAGCGGGAAGTGATGCAACTCGTACTTCCCTGGGGAGGAGGGCGAGGGAGGCCGAACTGGAGTGCGATGAACTGCTCCATCTGGCGCTCACGGGAGGATGACCCGGGAGTGTAGACGGAGTGCGGGATGATGGCGCCGGAGCCCGGGTAGAAGGAGGACTGCGCCGGCGTCGACGACTGCGGTGGTGGTGTCGGTGCGTCCGGCGAAGCAACCGGAGTGGTGGAGCTGTTGGATGAGGCGGAGGTGTCAGAGCCGGCGACAATCACGGAGGCAGAGGCGAGACGGCACTCACGCTGGCAACACATGGTGGCAATGACGCACGCCTCATCCATCGGTAGAGGGCACGTGTACCACCCGTGCCCGGGCTGGCCACAGGTGTGGCAGATCGAGCTGCCAGCGTTGGACCCGGTCGACGACGGCTGCTGCTGCTACTGCTGAACTTTGCCTTTCTTGGTCCGACGCTTCTTCTTCCCTGACGATGATGAGGCAGCTGCGGCAGAGGAGGCGACAGCCACGGAGGCGACGGCAGGGGAGGTGACAGCAGGGGAGGCGACGACCTTAGTGGGCTGGATTCGGGACTCTAGACGAGCACCCCCAATGCTGAGGAAGAGCTTTTATGCCCAGGGCAGGAGGGTGCCCTGGGCTGCCATGGTGGAGAGAAATTCGTGAGGGTAGTGGACGAAAACGTCTGAGTACGCTTTGGTGGCACCGTACTTGATGGTGAGGAGCACGGGCAAAGGGGGTGGGGCAGATCTCCCGAGGCGACGAAGGATGTCCTCCGCCCGCTGCCACTAGGAGGTGACCGTCTCGGTCTCCCCCACATGCAGGGAGTTGAACTCCTGCAGCAGGCGGCTAGTCTCAGCATTGCTGAACAGGCAATGGGGACGAGTGAGAATGTGCCACGCGGCTACAGGTTCTGGGGTGGCGCCAGCGGTGAAGTCACCTAAGAAGGGCTCGAGGGCGAGGCGGGAAGCCAGAGGGGCTACATGGACGAGAGCCCGGACGGCACGACCAGCGTCATACAGCTGGTCGGCCAGGGTGGTGTCATACGGTAGGGTGTAGTATGTCCATAGGCCCTCACCCTGCGCCCAGATACGGAAGCTGAGCTCCCAACTCCGGAACTGCTCGCCGGCCAGAAACGGCGGCGGCGGCGTCTCAAAGTCCTTTTGCCTACGGCCTGCACCCAGAGTGGGGCCAAGGACGGAGGTCACTATCTGCTACTGGCGCAGAGTCTGCTACTGGCGCAGAGTCTGCTGCTGGCGCAGAGTCTGCTGCTACGCTAGGTATTGCGTGGTAACAGACACAGCTGGGCTGGTGCGCCCTGGAGGGGGGAAGGACAGAGGCGCATTGGGGGCAGACTGGGAAACCAACGGTTGCAGTGCCGCAAGCTGCTACGTCAGGGCGGCGAGTTGTTGCTAAAGAGCAGCGAGGGGTTCAGGGTTATTGCCAACGACGTCAGAGGGCTGTTGGCACAGTTGCTCCTGCTGCTACTGTTTCTTCCGCTATTGCCGCTGCTCCTGCTGCTGCTGCTGCTCCTACTACTGCTGCTTCTCCTGTTGTTCCTGGTGCTCTTGCTACGGCTGCTGCTGCCGCTGTTGTTGCTGCTGCTGCTGCTGCTACAGCTGCTGTAAGAAAGGGGGGGTGGGGGTTCTGCCAAACAGAGGAGGATCCCTCCCTAGTGGGGCTACCAGCCATGGTGTGATGTTCTTTATATTGTTTGTTTGTTTTTTCTTCTTTTCTCTTTGGGGTTGCTCATATCAGCAGTGGCGTCTTGCTGAAGGCGGTGGATGTCCTGCCCACCTTTAGGATTGTTTCCCCCTTCCCTTGCCCCTTTCTTTGGGGTTTTTTTATTTGAGTTGATGACGTCAGCAGTGACGTCAGCAACGGGATGCTGACGTCAGCAGTGGCTGTTGTCGGGGCCACTGCTACAGCTGCTAATGCTGCTGCTGTTTACTGCTGTTGCTGTTGCAGTTGGTGCTGTTGCTACTGCTGCTGCTGATGCTACTACTGCTGCTGCTACTGCTGTTGCTATTGTTGCTATTGTTGGTGCTGCTGCTGCGGCTGCTGATGCTGCTGCTGCTCCTGTTGCGGCTGCAGTTTTAGCAGCAGTTGCTACTGCTGCGGGCTGCTGCGGTTGCTAGGGATGTTGCAGCAGCGTAGTCAGCTGCTGTAGTAGCGGCGGCAAAGCAGGTGGGATGGGGGATTTCTGTTTGCTCTTTTTTTGTTTTCCGTTCTTCCTCGTCTGTCACAACAGGCAACTGCCCGCTGTCAGCTACAAGCAACGGGCTGCTGCTCGCTAGTAGGGAGCTGTTGCTTGCTGGCAGCGGGCAGGTGCTGGCTGGCAGAAGTGGGTTGCTGCTCGCTGCTCGCTCACTGCGGGCAGCGAACAGTAGCAACAGCCGTAACTGGTAGCTGCTCACTGAAAGCAGCTGCTGCAGTTGGCTGCTGTTGTGGCTTGCTTCTACGGATGCTGTAGCTTGCTGCTGCTGTTACACGCTGCTGAAGCTGCTGCTTGCCGCTGCTGCTGCTTGCTGCTGCTACGGGGTGCTGCTGCTGCTGCGAGCTGCTGCTGTTGGCTGCTACTGCTGCGAGCTGTTGCTACGCGCAGCTGCTACTGCAGGCTGCTACGAGCTGCTATCTCTACCTACTATGGCTGCTGCTGCACGCAGTAGCTGGTGGCTGCTGCTGCCATTGCTCGCTGCCGTTGCCTGCGGCTGCCGCTGGTGCAAGCTACTGCTGTTGTGTGCTGGTGCAAGTAAGTGCACCTGGGTGACGTTGCTGCGTGCGTCGTTGCCCACAGGTGTTGTATGCGGCATGCCGCTCACCTCCTCGCGTCACGTGTGGGGGTCTGTGCTGCCGAAAAAATTTCGGCAGCACCTTGGCCCTGTGGCCGTGGGAAAAAATCTGACGCCGCCACCAGGCGGGTCAATGCTGTTGGAAGAAATCTGGCAACATTTCCCCTGCACTGGCGCGTATGGGGGTCCGCCGACGTTGTCTGGAACCTGTACGCCAGTCTTCTGCTGCTGCTGTTACGCTCTGGCTCTGATACCAAGCTAGAAACCTAGGCAATAGGTTGGGACAGCATGCATTGTCGATGCAGCGTGCGGGCTTCCACGCTCGTTGCTTAAGTCTGCTGCCCCCTCAGTCTGCTACTCTAGAGACTAATTCTAGAAGCTCTGGATTTGTTACTCAGAAGTGCGCGCGCCAGTGTTAGCGCCAAAAAGCAGCTGAAAACTGTAAGCAACTGATTAGCAATGAACAATGAGCAACCATGGGGAACCCCTCCAAGTTCTAGGCCCCCTCCCGACTAGTGTAAAAGTTGTTTCTCAGCTAACCAGCTAATCGGAAAACAATGCTAGACCTATTTTCTGGCAGGCAGGGTTTTCTCGGTGAGCCCTGCCAGACGCTTGACAGCCCAAACCCGGACGTCGTCTGTTTTGCATGAAAACTGAACCATACCATAACACCGACGCTGCAAACGCAGTCGTGCGGTTAGAATTAGCTAGAGAAATAGCTACGAGAAGTTATGGCTGCACGAACCCAGGTAGTGCTTATGACAGTCAACGATGCCAAACATGGCCATGTAACAGAAGACATGGACCCTAGGCACCGCATGATGCTGCAGACGGAATGCCACAGCCAGACACAACGCTAGGTGCATGCAGACTGCATCCGCAGTGGCAGTGACTGCCGGCGGCCCGACCACCGAGGAGGCCTGCCGATGGAGCTGAGCGCATCGATAGAGGGAGGAGGCTCCAGCGACGGGTGAGTGGGCCTCAGCGTGCGTCGGCTCCACCGAGCGACACTCCAGCGGCGTCAAGTCTCGCCGTCAGTCATCTGCACGCCGATGTACACTAGCGGGGAGGACACATTAGAGTACAATGAGATATGCACAAAAACCAACACAGGCTTCGATTCAGACGTCGTAGTGTTCTAGCTTGTCTGCATAGAGTTGTGGCCAAAACAGTGTTTTTGGGCTGGTTTTAGGACAGACCTTGCACTGCCGCGTGCGACACCCGCCGTGCGCCACGGCAGGTGTTTATGCTGTGGACCTGTAATTTTAAACTCATTGTAAATGCTCCTGAAACATTCTGACACTTTGACTTGTCTCCTAGCCAGACTCTTGCCGATGTGTGTACGACTTGTGATTGTCGTCACCGTTTGACTAGGCACTGACGCCTAGTGAGCGGATGTGTTGCTAAGAAGCTTCCACGCATCTTCTCATGGTATAAGAGCAGCGAGACAGTTCTCGCCGAGCTGCGCAACAGAGACGCAGTTGAGTAGCAGTAATGAGCGTCACCGCTGCACCCGATTTAGTGGGACCTATCCATGTTACCCAACCAACGCAGATGTCACTCGCCTTCCACCGATTTCACCCGCCTTAAGCACGTGAGAGTGCAGCAGCAACAGCCGGTAGCAGCAGCAATAGCACCAGCAGCAGGTGGAAACTACAGCAGGCGGCATCGCCACTAGCAGCTGCTGGCATCGTCGCTAGCAGAAGCAGTTGTAGGCGGTAGCTGCAGCAGGCGGCAGCGGACAGTATTGAATTCATGTCATTATCATACGGTGACCTCTGGCCTCGTTGCACACTCACACCACTGGTGCAGGTGACTGACTAGAGAGAGACGACTTGCCGGGTGGTTTGTCGTGACCAGATTCTTGGATGACGAGCCATGGTGTGGCTCAATCAGAGCTTGCCAGCCTCACATGCATGTCTCACATGCATTCATGCACGATTGACCGTGAGCATGATTGGGTGCGCCCTCTGGCCAGATATCTGCTTGGCCAGTGACCTACTTTATGATAGGAAATTCTTCTGTGGGCAGGTGGGGTTGAATCCACCAGTTTTAAGGGTGGCGAGCGAGATTGAACTCACTGCTCGCTCGCTCGTTCCCTCCTCCTCGTACCAGCTATGTGGCTTGTGACTCGGCACTTTTTGATCTGTTTTTGATCTAACCTCCCCACACTAAGCCATGGCGCATTGCTCAAACTACCATGCATTGTGTAGTGCACTTGCCTCACCCACTCGCTAGTCTAGGCTAGCTACTGGTATCAGCGCGAGTGCATGAAAGATGAAAGATGGATTGACCCACCGTCCGTGGATCCTCAGCCTTTTGCGCTTCGTCCTCTCTTGGCGTCAAGCACCCATCCCGCTTGTAGCCCTAAGGGAGGATAGCCTCCTCTTGCTCTCCCCTCCTCCTCTCTCTCCCCTCTACGCCCACCTCCTCTTCGTCGGCCCCGTGCAAAGGACATTGCCCCTCTCGGCGACGATCCGCCTTTTGCGGATGTTTTTCTTCAGGAAAAAAAGGGGGGGCATTCTCTTGTCCGCCACCCTCTCTCTCAGTGCCGCCCACCCCTCTTGAGTGACCTGCACAGTAGGTGGGACCATCCCGCCTGCGTGCATCTCTCGGCGCACTGCGGCCGGCTTCCTTAATGTAGGACCGCACCGTAGCAGAGGGGCACCGCAACACCACCCACAACAGCAGCCGCAGCACCGTCCACGTCACATTCTCCTCCTCATCTGCAAACTTGGTGCCGCACAAGCAACGTGACGACAGCAAGCTATGTGACTAGTAGCTGTAGTGCCGCCTCTCTTGGCGCACGTCTGGCGGCCTTGTAGAAGTCCCCACACCATCGTCTTCGTGGTAACCATTGTCGTGCTGGCGCACGGGGAGGCTGCCGGCGCCGCTCCCCTTGGCGGCTACTCCGGGGAGAGCTTGACGCGGCAACGCCACATCCACCATGATGCCGCTTCCGCCGAGACAACCTCTACCTCTCCATCACATCCAGTGCAACCCTTGATTCTGGTAAGCTCTCCTCTTTCCTATTCTCTAAGGGAGGTCGAGCGACCGCACGTTAGCCTTGGGGTAGACGCCGCCACTGCTCGCGTGTCCTCTGTCCTAGGTCACGACGTCGTTGACATGGCAACCAGGATTACGCGCACGGCATCCGTGGTGATAGACGCTGGAACAGCAACCGCCGCCATGCTTGCTGCTACTGCCCGAACTTCTTGCGCCTCCGCCTCGACTTGGACAGGACGTGCTACTGAGTCATACACTAAAGCTGCAGTTGTCGCTGGTCCGGTGGCTACCGCAGCTGCTGATATATTTACATAGGTTGCTGCAACTTCCTTTGCTGTTGCCTCCACGATTGCCTCGGCTGCGACTGTTGTGTCTGCGGCCGCTTCCTCCATTCGTACCTCCACCTCAGGTGCTGTTCCAACTGTCTCATCTGCTCCATCGACTGTCACCAGCGTTGTCAGAGCGGCCACCTCCATCATTGCAGCATTCTCCACCCTCGGGGTAGTCCTCACCAGCACTCGCTCTGGTGATTCCTGTCGCGTCCAATGTCTCTGTTATCTCTACTGCAGTCGCTGTTGCTATTCCACCACTCCTTGCCTTCTTGCACACGTCCCCATCTCCTTCTACCTTGTGAGGATCCTTGGCTGTTGCTCTGCCCCCCTTTGCTTGCTTGCTTCTCTTGCGGGGTCTTTTCTGCCTGTTTGTTAGGGGTCTGTTCTGTAGCACACATCCCTTGTGCCTTGGGCATGTCCAGTTTTCCCACGCCCACTGGGGCAGGGGAAACTCTGCCGAAATCTGTACGGCAGGACCTCATCGTCGTCGCCATGCCAAGTGACGACGAGTCAGTCATAGCTGATCTGCAGCGCCAGCTGCACCTCGCTCGTGAGGCTCAGCGAGAGGCTGAGGACTGCGTCAAGCTTGCCAATGATAACTGCGCTGCTTTTGTTGTTGAGGTTGCAGCTATCATGCTTAAGCGCCTCCCTGCTGCGTCAGCCCCACCCGCTACTGTATGCGCTAGCATCACTGCTGCAATTTACTCTACACTTGTTGCTTCTAGCACCACTCCCGAGAACACTGATCTTATGCCTTCTACTGCCAACCCCACTCCTGCCGCGCGACAGCATCATTTCTTCTTGCAACTGCCCATCCTGTTTGCTGTGCTCGCATTCTCCTCCTGGGAAACCTGCTTCAATGCCTGGGCTCAAGGGGAGTGTCTGTGGGAATACTATTTCTGGGCTGCAGCTCCTTTCATGCCTGTCATTGCTGTGCCTGAGATGCTACCGGCACTTACAAAGCAGTTCCCGCCGTGCAGCGTCTAGCTGACCCTGTCGGTGCCTACACCATGCTTCGCTGTCGCACCACAGTCTCAGGTCATACAGCCGATAGTGCCATTATTGTGCAGTTCAACACACTCTTAATGTGTGCTGACGAGTTGGCTGATGCCTATAGGGCACGTGGGCTCAAACATCTTCTTGAGCTTGGCGAGGCCGCGCCGGACCAGCTGGCGACGGTGCACACCATGGTCAATGGGTTGATCCCCGAGCTGTCAGACCTTCTCAGCGACGTCAAATCTGATGAGGTGCAGCGTCTTGCTTCTCAGCCCGTTCCCCCCAAGTCCTCGCCAGGCGTTGGCGCTCTTTGGGACTTCGTTGCTCAGAGGATCGCCGCTTGGCGGACCAACCTCTAGAACAAACACCTTCATTGCACTGTAGTTGCCGGGGTTGCTGCCGCCACTACCGCTTCCTCCTCGACCTCCCCTTCAGCTGCTGTCGCCTCCTCCACATCCTCTTTTTCTTCCACCTCTACGACCACCGCCCTTGCCTCCCAGGGTCATGGGTGTGGCCGTGGTCGAGGGAGGGGCAGGGGGAAGGGCAAAGATACTGCACCATCCTATGTCACTGGCAAGGTTGTGTGCTGGAACTGTGGTTCCTCTGAGCATAATGCTCGTACGTGCCCTGCTCCCCCTGACGATCTGCACCTGGTCTGCGCCATGCGTGTGCAGTGGGCACGCACCAGCGGCTCTTTGCCTGCATCCATCGCTCGCTCTAGCTCCAGCTC
>SZWC01021567.1:0-24961 GCA_023375785.1 Penium margaritaceum | reverse complement strand
GCCCGTTCCCCCCAAGTCCTCGCCAGGCGTTGGCGCTCTTTGGGACTTCGTTGCTCAGAGGATCGCCGCTTGGCGGACCAACCTCTAGAACAAACACCTTCATTGCACTGTAGTTGCCGGGGTTGCTGCCGCCACTACCGCTTCCTCCTCGACCTCCCCTTCAGCTGCTGTCGCCTCCTCCACATCCTCTTTTTCTTCCACCTCTACGACCACCGCCCTTGCCTCCCAGGGTCATGGGTGTGGCCGTGGTCGAGGGAGGGGCAGGGGGAAGGGCAAAGATACTGCACCATCCTATGTCACTGGCAAGGTTGTGTGCTGGAACTGTGGTTCCTCTGAGCATAATGCTCGTACGTGCCCTGCTCCCCCTGACGATCTGCACCTGGTCTGCGCCATGCGTGTGCAGTGGGCACGCACCAGCGGCTCTTTGCCTGCATCCATCGCTCNTTCCCACTCTATTGGCTCATCTCTTGCGCACGTTTCACCATCCTTCTCTCGTGTTGACGTCCAGCTCTTGCATCGTTGCCTTGGCCATGTGCACACTGATGTCGTCACCAGCATGCTCCATCTCCAACCCGCTGTTGGGCTATCATCGTCCACCTTTCCCTCACCCTGTCCCTCAGACTAGCTAGACTTAGCCCAAGGCAAAATGCATCGCTCCCAATTTGCATCCTATGGCTCCTGTTCCTCCCACCCCCTTGATCTTTTCCACGCTGATGTTGGGGGTCCTCTTTCCCAAGACTTTCTTGGGGGTGTTGGGCATTATGTTCTGTGTGTCACTGATGATTTCTCTCCCTTTTGCTGGGTCTTCACTCTTTAGTAGAAGAGTGACGTCCCGGTCGTCATTGAGTCCTGAATCCAGCAGGCTGAAAGATCTTGTCAGCGCTCCCTGCGTGTTTTCCAGAGCGACCGCGGCGGTGAGTTCGTTGGTCCCACCGCCTGGTTCCTTGAGTCTCAGGGGGTGTGTTTGGAGACCTCGGCTCCCTACACACCCCAGCAGAATGGTATCTCCGAGTGTTGGAACCGGACTATTGCTGACGGCGTCCGTACCCTTCTGTCTGAGTCCGGTCTTCCTCCTCTGTTTGCCTTTGAGGCCATGAGTTACATGACCTGGGTTTGGAACAGTGTCCCACACGGGCCCCTTCCCCGCACGGTCATGCCTTTTAATCGGTGGTACAAGACCTGAGCTGACCTCCGGCTCGCTCACGTCTGGGGTTGTATTGCGTCCGTCTGGCTCCTAGAGGACCTTTGTGACAGCAAACTTTCCCCCCATGGGCACCTCTGTCCTTTCTTGAGCGTGTGTGCCCTGTCCAAAGCCTGGCACTTCTGGGACCAGGAGCGCTAGCATATCGTTGAGTCTCCCGATGCCCTTTTCTTCGAGTCTATGTTTCTCCGTGACCTCAGTCGTCGCTCGTCTACCGCCTCCCTGCTGCCGCTCTCTCAGTTGTGGGGGGAATTCGGGCTTGCAGTTCCAATTGTCCTTGCAGCCCCTACTGCTGTCCCTTCTTAACCGTCTCTAACCTCGGAGCGGCCTTCATCGTCTGGCCCTCTGCCTCCTTCCCCTTCTCTGGTTGTGTCATCCAGCTCGCCAGGAGCTCTTGCGTCTCCTGTTGTGTCTTCCCCAGTTCCGTCGGAGTCTATTTCTCCTGCACACTCCTCAGTGGCTCCGTCATATCCGCTTACCTTTGTGGCACCTAGTCGTTCCACCCCTTCTCCGCCGTCGCCTTGTGACCCTCCTGGTCCTACTCCCATCGAGCCCTTTGTTCGTGGCGGGCGTCTCCGAGCGCTCCCCTCTCACTCCTCCAGTGCCTTAGCCCCATACGTCTGCCCTGTCCAGTCCCACCTAGAGGAGCCTATGAGGCTACCGAATGGTATGGATGTCTTGGGCCTAGCCAGAGCGGTTGTCCATCCCAGCTCTGGCCTTGGGCAGACACTGCTCAGGTCTGAGCATGAGCACGCTCTCGAAGCCGCCATCCATAGCAGCGTCGCTAAGTGTCACACGACAGTTGCTGTTGCTGCACCCTCGTCGTCCGACCCGACTTCTGTTCGTCAGGCACGCACTGCGTCTGACTCCTAGTAGTGGAAGGCTGCCATGCGGGATGAGCTTTGAACTCTTGGTGACCACGCTGTCTACGAGCTGGTTGATCTCCCGCCTGGTCGCAAAGCCATTGATGCACGTTGGGTCTTTAGGCGTAAGTACAAGACCAATGGCGAGCTTGACAAGTACAAAGCATGTCTCACCGCCAAGGGGTTTTCTCAAGTCTCTGGCATTGACTTTGACGAGACGTTTGTCCTCGTCGGATGCTACACCACTGCTGGCGCCCTTCTGAGTCTTGTCGCTCACCATGATTGGGAGCTTGAGCAGATGGATGTAAACAACGCCTTTCTGCACGGTCTGCTGGATGAGGAGATTTACATGGTGCAACCTCCAAGATTTTCAGACGGCGCAAATAGGGTGTGGAGACTGCGCAAGGCTCTGCATGGCCTGAACCAGTCACCAAGGTATTGGNCAGGAGATCACCTCTACCCTGGAGAAGGGTGGATACCGTCGTAGCACAGTGGATCCTTCTTTCTTTGTCACTCCCAACTCTGCGCCGTTTGTTGCTATCCTGGTCTATGTGGACGACCTGCTCATTGAGTTGCCAAGTGGAGGGGCAGTGTCGAATGTGAAGTCCCTACTACAATCAACATACAAGATGAAAGACTTGGGCTCAACTCGAGTTTTTCTCGGCATGGAGCTTGAGTGTGATCGTGCTCACCGTGTCCTTCACGTCCACCAGGCTGAATATGTCAGGAGCTTGGGCGAGCGCTTTGCCTCGCTCCTTGAGTCTATGCCCTCAGCATCCACGCCAATGACACCCGCCGGATAGAGGTTGTTGAAAACAATGGATGTGTCCAAGCTGGGGGAGCCAATGGATGTGACCGACTACCTGCGTGTCATAGGGTCCTTGATGTACCTGGCCACTACCACATGAGCAGTCATTGCTTTTGCTGTGAACTTCCTTGTGCAGTTCTCACAGTACTCACGGGTGCAGCACATGGAGGTCGCACTTCGTGTTGTTCGATATGCGCTTTCCACTGCACGAGTTGGTCTCTACTACGGGGCACAACCATCGGTGGTTGTTGATGGTTACACTGACGATGACTGGGCGCATGACACGGATGCACGCAGCCGTACTGACTACGCCTTTCTCGTCAGTGGCACAGCTGTCTGCTGGAAGAGTGGTAAACAAGGTTACATTACACGCAACTTCAGTGAGGCAGAAAATGTCGCCCTTGGTGCAGGCACTTGTGAAAGCATTTGGTTGTGTTGGTTTTTTCAGCAGCTGCGTGTGCCCATTCGATGTATCACCTTGTGCTGTGAAAAACAAAGCACAAAAGCTGTTGCTAAGCACGATGGCATGCATCACACTCGCACCAAGCACATCAATGAACAACATCATTTTGTACATGAGCGTGTGGCTGCAGGTGATGTCAAGATTGTGTGGGTTGACATGCGACAACAACGAGTTGACTTCCTCATGAAGGCACTTAGCAGCAATGTCTTCAAGGCAACAATGCATGCTGTTGGGTTGCTGTGTCCTGGTGATGCTCCTGGTTGAGTTGGCATGCCCGTGCTCGTCTATAGTCTTGTGTTGTGTCACGTCTTGTGACGTTCGCGCTGTGCCTGTGAGTGTTGTTCTTATGAGTCGGTTGTGGGTCATGGGGGTGTGTTGGATTCATGTCATTATCATACGGTGACCTGTGGCCTTGTTGCACACTCACACCACTGGTGCAGGTGACTGATATCTGCTTGGCCAGTGACCTACTTTATGCTAGGAAATTCTTCTGTTGGCAAGTGGGGCCGAATCCACCAGCTTTGAGAGTGGCAAGCAAGATCGAGCTCGCTGCTCGCTCGCTCCATCCCTCCTCCTTGTAACAGCTCCGTGGCTTGTGACTCGGCACATTTTAATCCGTTTCTGCTCTAACATCTCTGCACTAAGCCATGACGCATTGCTCAAACTACCATGAATTGTGTCATGCTCTTGCCTCTCCCACTCGCTAGTCTAGGCTAGCTATAGACAGCAGCAGTAGCAGCAAGCAACAAGCAGAAAGCGACGAGCGGCGAGCAGGGAACAGTGAGCAGCCAGTAGCAGTAGCAGCATTAAGCGGCAACAGTAGCATTGAGCAGCATCAGTAGCAGAAGCAAGCATCAGTAGATGTAGCAGTAGCATAGCAAAGTAGGAGCGGAGCAACAAAGCAGCATAGCAAAGCAGCATCGCAGCATAGTAGCAGCGCACTGCTGTTGCTACAACTACGCAAGCAATTGCACGGCTACTGCTTCGGGCGTCGGCACCCGAGTAGCAGTAGCCGAGCAGAAGCTATTGTGGAGCTTCTGCGCAGCTTTCGCGCAGTTGCCGTGGAGCAGCCCTCCATGTGCTGCGAGGCAACAACCGCGAGGACTGTTAAAAAAAGACTATGCCGAAATCAACGTTTTCTTTGCTAACACCATCAGGTCCATGCTGACATCAGCAGACTCCTGCTGATGTCAGCACTTGCCTTTGTCAATTTTTTGGGTCGGAAAGTCGAAAACTGCCAGCGTTTCAACTCTTCAAGAAATGCTGACAAAGCTGCAATCTGACCAGTTTGACATCCCGGCTGATACTGAGCGCTGACATGGCTCTTGCCCGCGACAAGGGCAAAGGACCACTATATCCCTCTTCGTCCTCTTCAGGGGTCATGAGCCCACACTCGCAGGCTATTGAGGACTTGCGGAGCAAGCAGGATGAGATGCATCATTTGAAGCAGCAGCAGACGGATGCGATCTGTACGCTCACTGAGTTTCTTCGTGGTCAGTCCATGGCCCCACAGCAGACCTCCGAGGGAGTCGGCGGTGTCATACCCTCTGCATAGAAGTCAGCATCTTCATCGATGACAGGAGTAGGACGCGATCCGCGACATCTTGATCCTTGAGATGAGCACCTTGACATGCGAGGTATGGAGGATGGCACTTACGAGAGGGAAATTCGCGTGCTTCAGGAGCGTCTCTGTCAGCTTCAAACGAGTTCTCGGTCCCCACACACATTTGGCTCCCTTTTCCTGGAGATCCGATCCTCACCCGATCCCTACTCCAACGACTTTCCTCATTCCGTTGTCTTCCCCATCCCTTGTCCTTCTCAGTTTGTGGTTGCTATCCTCACAGAGCAACAACCCAAGGACTTTGAGACACTGCCCCCACAAAATGTTAGCAAGGACGGATTTGATTGCTTGAAGATTCTTTTCCAAGCCTAGGCCACTTCAGAGGGGTTGTGGCCGTACTTTCACAATCTGTACCAGTTTACAGATCGCGCACAGGTGCTGACAGCGGCCAAGGCGATGCGCGGACTCCTTTATGCCATGCCGCGCGAGATCGTCGTGGACTTTCGACCACTCCTTGGAGAGGCCAGCAGAGGCGCGGGTGCTGATCCACGTTAGGGCTGGGACCTGGCATTGTCCCTGCTTGCTATAGAGACGCACGCCACCCATGCGGCTCACATCCGCGCCTTTCACTCCCTTCGTCAGAGACTTGCCGAGCCCGCAGCCGATTAGTGGTAGCGGGCAATGCGCATCTACATGTGCCTTGGGACCTTAGGAGGTACACAGTTGTGGACGCTCTGCACTCTCACGCTTGGAGGTTGTCGTGAGCATGCAAACATCTTCTCGGGGTACAGCGACATCGTGCACGAGCCCTTCTCCACCTCCCTTCAACTTCTTCCTTGGATACATCAGCTTTTCCTCTAGGTGAATTCCGCCCGTGAGGCAGCCGTGCCCCATCAGGAGAGTCCCCTTGTTGCAACAGTCATCGCGTCGCCACCAACGCCCCTCTTGTAGTCCGCTCCTCCATCCTCTGGCACATCCTCCTCTTTCCCTTCCACCCCGATTACCCCGACTCATACGTAGGGTGTGGCAGCAATGGCATAGGGGAAGAAGGGGAAAAGGAGGCGAGGTTCGGGCCAATAGCAGTCGCAGCAGCAAAAGTCACCGGGCAGAAGCAGGGGACGTATTGTTCATTGCTACAATTGTGGAGGCGCTCATCGCTACACCGAGTGCTAGCAACCACTCGACTGGGCGTGGATCACTCACGGTCTGCAGGCTACACACACACAACGGTCTGCGTTGAGCAGCACAGCCTCTGGTGACGCGGCGACCACAACCACAGCAATTCCCGCTTCCCCACCGGTGAACAGTGGCGACCAGGACCCATGTGACCGCACCATCGCTGAGCTCTATCACCTTGTGGCGCTTCATTTTCACGGAGGTATGAGTGTGTTGTCATGTTTGGGTGGTTCACAGACTGTTTATTTGTCTGTTCTTGTAGCTCGTGATGACTCGTGTGGGGGGGCACAGCAAGCATGTGACAATGATGGGCCTGACAGTACCGATTGGATTCATGAGTCTCACCTTTGTGCCCTTCGTTGTTCCTCCTCACCGGTTGCGCAGCACTGATCTGAGGCTGATTGTTCCATTGCTTGTTGCACAATAACGTCCTCCGGTCGTGGCAATTGGATTATTGATTCTGGTGCCACTCACCATATGACCTGTTGTCTTAGTGACTTTGTTGTCCTTGTTCGTGTTGCGTCTGTTCGCTCCGTTCACACAGGCTCTGTTTAGTCATTGTCGGTCGAGGGTGTTGGGGTTGTGTTCTTTGATGGTCCGTCTGGCCCCCTGTATCTTTGTGATGCTCTTTTTGTGCCTGGCCTTGAGCTTAGCTTGCTTTCTAAAGTGCCTGCACAGTGATGGGAGTCTCTGTGGAGCACACTACAGGCTCCGCAATTGTGATCGTTGTTGATACTCGTACCATTGTTCTTCGTGCCTCCGTTGTGGATGATCTGCATCGTGCCGGTATTTGTCATTGGTATTCTCTCTACTGAGGACCAGTGACTGCTGCATCATCACCTGTGTCATGTGGGCTCCAACACTTTGTCGAAGCTCATTTGGACGCAGCCCACTCTTGGTCTTGATGCGGCCTCTTTCGTGAAGCCGCCCAATACCGATTGTCTGTTTTGTGCTCAGGTTAAGATGCATCGGTGCACCTACCTTGACTCCCATTCTTGAGCTCTTCGCCCTCTTGAGTTGGTCCATTCCTCCTTCTCGGTCCTCTCCTTGTTGATTCTTTGTCTGATTGGGGCAGATACGTCCTGACCCTGATTGATGAATTCACGCGGATGCGGTGGGTCTATAGCTTGCGCTAAACTAGTGACGCCGCTCTCGCAACTCACCTCTGGCTAGTGATGGTAGAGCGTCAGTCCAGCCAAACGCTGCATACTTTTTGCTTGGATCGGGGCGTTGAGTTTCTTGGCGAGATGGAAACTTTCTTTTCCGAGCACGAGGTTTTCAGCAAGTTTCCGATCCTGCTACTCCTCAGCAGAACGGTGTCTCTGAGTGCTCAAAGCGCACCATGGAGGATGTGGTTCGTGCTATGTGGTCTGAGTGCGGTCCCCTAGAATCCTTTGCATTGGAAGGATTCTCCTACGTGACGTGGGTGTGGAACCGCCTTCCGCACGGTCCCCTTCCAGACCAGGTTAAATCGTAAAAACTGAGGTTTTGCCACCGTGCCGATCTACGTCTTACTTGTGTCTGGGGATCTATGGCTTCTGTGTAGTACAACGAGGACGAGAAGGGGTCCAAGGTCTCCCCACGGGGTCGCTTGTGTGTCTTCGTGGGCATCTCCCCGCGGTCGAAGACCTGGCGTTTTTGGGACCCCACCCGTTGTCGCATCGTTGAGTCCCGCGACTCGCTTTTCTTTGAGTCTCTCACCTTCCGTGACCTAACCTCTATCATGTTGGTGTCCTTCACGCACGTTCCTACGTGTGAGACTTCTAGATGGATGGGGGAGCTTGGGCCTACGAGCACCTCTCGTCCGGCTGATGTGTCTGTTTGAGCCCCCTCCACTTCTTGGTCTCCAGCTCTTGAAGACCCAACGATCATAACTGTCGACTGAGAGACCTCTCCAGTTAGCCTGTCTCTACCCTTGTTCCCTCGCACCCCACAGGCACCCATAATTCTGTACCCATGTCCACCAATACTCCTACCTGTGTGCGTGATCCTGCATCTGCTCCTCTTGCTACACCCAACCCAGTATCTCCCGTCATTTCACTAGCATCTCTTCACAATGCATCACATGCCCCTTTGTTTCGGTCCTCACCAGATGTGGTCCAGCCTGTTTATGCGCCTCAGGTGAGCTCCTCGAGGCCAGGTTACTCGTGTGAGCCCGTTGGTCTTCTTCGGCCATTGGTTTCCGGTTTCTAGCGAGTGTCCGGTCCCGCACCTAAGCGCTCCACTCGTAGCGTTGCGAGTGGTGATCCCGGCACAAAGGCCCTAGGCCTGAGTGTCTGCACAGATCATACAGAGGCACATCCAGCGTGCCCTATAGGCACAATGTTATCACTCGCAGGTTTCATATCGCCTATGATGTAGCAGTTGATCTTGTGGTCATTAGGCCTAGCTTTGAGGTGTGTGCAATAGCCACTCAGAGCTCTCCCTCGATGGCACCTAATCTGGGCACATTGAGGGAAGCTCTCTCATCAAAGGATGCAGACACCTGGTGTGCTGCCTTCAAAGATGAGCTTTGTGCCATCCGAGAGCACGGAGTTTACAAGCTAGTCAACCTTCCACCTGGGAGGAAGGCTACTCAGGTCAAGTGGGTCTTTCACAAGCTAGATGGATCACTGGATCACCACAAGGCTCGCTTGGTCGTCAAGGGGAATTCCCGGATTGAGCGCATCGATTACACTGACACCTTTGCCCCTGTCGACCGCATGAACTTAGCTCGCACTGTGTTCGGTGTGGCCTTAGCATGACGGGGAACTGCAACAGATGGATGTGAACAATGCGTTCCTCCATGGCTCTTTGGATGAGGAGATTTACGTGGCCTAGACACCAGACTTTGACGACAGTGACAAGGTCTTGCGCTTGCACAAGTCCTTGTACGGACTCAAGCAGTCTCCTCGGTGCTGGAACCAGGAGATAATAGACACTCTGACTCGTGCAGGAGATGTACAGAGTGAGGCATATCCCTCTCTCTTTATCCGACGGTCGCTTGAGCGTTTCACCACCATCCTGGTCTATGTGGACGACCTTTTGATCACGTCTCCCTCCATGGAGGTCGTGAAGGAGGCCAAGGATCTTGGTCCTGCAATGGTGTTTCTTGGCATGGAGATCGTGCAAGACCGTAGACGTCGGACACTTCTACTGCATGAGGCCCAATATGCACGTGTTGTGGGGAAGCGCTTCATTGACATCCTTGGTGCAGTGCCCACGGCCTCCACACCTCTCACATTTGATGGGCAGGATGTGTTATTCCTGAGTCACGTGGCCTGAGGCTCCGGTCTAGAAAACAGCGCCGGAAATAATGGCAACTGCCGACCGTCCAAGGGAATTTTACCCAAGGATCACGATCACCCCCAAGGAATTAACTATGCCTCTGGTGAGACCTAGCTACCCAGGTGCTTTCGCTCAAGGTCTTAGGGGCTCCCTCCCACTAAGCTTTCTTCTTCCTTGGTGTGAGAGCCCAACAAGTTAAGCCAGCACTCTCACACGAGCAAGATTACAACCACCTTAGCAGTTCATATCAAGCCTAGTCTCAAGCGCAAAGCTCAAACAAGAGACATCAAGTGAAGGAGTAGTTGAGACAATGGCAAGTACAACGCATAAATAGCTGAGGAGTACCTTTGGCAGCCAAAGCGGGCGCGTCTCGGCTAACCCGAAGCGCGCGCGCCTCGGCCGATGTCACTCCTTAATTTAAGGAGGTCATCCCCTCAATCAGGGAAGACATCCCTTGATCCAAGGCACATCTTGCATCTTCCAATCCGACCGTTGGATCAACCCGAAACTTGGAGAGCTGACAGTTTGACACCTACTCTATCCATCGGTATGTTCAGATTGACAATCTGAATAGCAATCATAAAGAAAACCCAGGGGACTTATCCTTGAACAAGGACAGTGCATGCCTGTTCTGTTGGATAGGACCCAGGGGACTTGCTCCACATGAGCAGTGCATGCCTGGTCCGTCCACTACTTGCCAATTCTGGAGACTAGTGATCAAGGGGCATTCACATAACAACAGGATACCCTAAAGGCGAACAATCCCACATAGTTGGGTGAGACAGTGGATGTGACCTTTGTCCCTCTGTCTCTTTGGATCTCTCATGTACCTGGCCACTACTACACGGCCCGACATTGCTTTTGCCATTAACCTCCTTGCACAGGTTTTGCACGCTCCATGCACTAGAGCCCTTCATGTGGTTGTACAACTGGTGCGATACGTGGTCTTCACACTGTACCTCGGACTCTGCTTTCACCTGTAGTGTTTAGTGGTTCTTGACGGCTACACCAACAGCGATTGGGCTTGGAGTCCTCATGGACGCAGTTGCACGAGCTACGTGTTCTTGCTCCGTTGTACCACTATGTCCTGGAGCAGCGGGAAGCAGGGCTGCATTGCACGTAGCTCGTTGGAGGCAGAGTATGTTGCTCTAGGTGCAGGGGCTGATGAGACAGTGTGGTTGTAGCGCTTGAGTTGAGTTGGGCCAGTCAGTGCCTGCCATTGTGCTTCGTTGTGACAACCAGAGTGCTCTTGCCATTGCGAAGAACTCTGGTATTTTTCATGCTTTCATGAAGCACATTGCGGTTGAGCATCATTTCGTGTATGATCTGGTGGAGAGACACGTGATCTCCGTCATATGGGTCGGCATTGACATGTAGCATGCTGATTTCTTGACAAAGGCATTGGCTTGCGGGAAGCTTCTGGCGGCCATTTGTTCTGTTGGTCTACGCCCCTTGCCTGAGAGTGTTTGAGTGCGAGGTGTGTTTGTGTCTTGATGTTGCATTCGTTTCAGTGCTGCATACGTATGGACATACGTACCATCGGATCATGGGGGCGTTTTTGATTTGTGACGTTCCTGTTTACTTGTACAGTTTACAGTGACCACTCGGTCGTGTCCATGCTTGTGCAAATCCTTGATGGGAACCCAGGTGACGCCAGTGCACCGTCTTGTCATGGAAGACTTTTTCGGAGCTAACCGAAGACCACCCCATAGTCGTGCATGCTGTCTGGGACCTTCTTCAGTTTTTCTGTAGCCTGTAGGATTTAATTGGCAAACTAACCTTGGGCCCGATTTGCATGTTTTGAATTGTGTGTCCACCGTTCGATGCCGGATGCATGCATGTGACCGTTCATAGTGTCCGACTTGAGATCCTGCACATTTAGGTTTTGACGGCGTACCGTTCTAACTTCTGTACACAGATTTACGGCCAAAATAGTGTTATTTGGCCGGTTTTAGGACAGACCTTGCACTCCCACATGCGACACCCGCCGTGCACCGCGGTAGGTGTTTATGTTGTGGACCTGTCATTTGTTAAATCTATCTGCAAATGCTAGTGAAGCATTATGACACTTTGACTTGTGTCTCCTAGCCAGACTCTTGTCGTTGTGTGTACGACTTGTGACTATCGTCAGCGTCTGACCAAGCACTATCGCCTAGTCAGCGGTTGTGTTGCTAGGAGGCTTCCACACATTTTCTTACGTGTCCCTACCCAGACCCTTGTAGTTTGGTGGATGACTCGTGACTGTCACCACCCACTGACTCAGCACTGACGCTTAGTTAACAAGCAAGCGGTTAGGAAGGTTCCAAGAAGTTTTGTCATGGCATCAGCGCAAACGAGCCATAGCTTGTTGTGCTGTGCAGTAGAGAGGCAGCAGCAGCAGCATGAGCAGAAGCAGTGAGTGGCAGCAGCGGCTGCCACCCATAACAGTAGCAACAACAGATCAAGGAAGTACCAACCATGACTACGTTGCAGCGGAGCGCTGGAGGTAGCGATGAAAGTGGCGACAGTCGCAAGCAACAACATCCGGAGCAGTAGTAGCAGCGGGAGTAGCTACAGCCGCAATGGCAGAGAGAATCAACCACCGTGAGAGAATGTTGAGAAGCCACAACAGCAGTAGTAGCACTAGCAGCAGCAGCATCAGCAACTGGCCACCGCTGCAGGTGCGGTGTTGGCAGCCATAGTTGCAATAGCTGCGGTAGAAGCAACATCAGCTGTAGCAGGCATAACAGTAGCAGGTGCAACCACAGTAGCAGCTACTACGGCAACAACAACCACTATAGCAACAGCCGCAGCATCAGGAGCAGATGGCAACAGTAACATGCGCCGCCACAAAAGCAACTATAGCAAACTCCAGCTACAGAAGCAACCGCAGGAGCAAAAGCAATCAAAGCAGTAACAGTAGCGGCTGTAGTAGCGACGGTGGTAGGCAGCTACAACGGCGGCGACGAGCTAGCAGCTACAAGAGTAGCGGCCACGAGCAGCTGCAATAGTAGCAATGGCGGGCAGCCGCCGCACCAATAGCGTTGACGAGTAGCTATAGTAGCGGCGGCGAGCAACAGCAAAAGCAACAGCGCCAGCAAGTTGCTTTAGTTGTAGCGGTGGCGAGCAGTAGCCATAATAGTGGTTGCAGCGGCGCTTCGTTGCGTGTTCTTGCTGCTATGATAGTGGTTGTAGTAGCGAAAAAAACAGTAGTACCGAAGGCGACTTGAGGTTGCACATTGCGTTTGCCGCGCGATAGGAACATAGCAATCGCTTAGCAGTCGCACAATAACGCATCACCAGTGTGGTGGTGGCCGTCCTCATGACGGCATCGCAACACGTCTGAGAGACTGTGCTTCGATCGCTCACTTCCCCGTGTGGCCTCGTGCCAGCGGGATCTAGTGCCCTGTGCACTCACCCACACCAGGCTCTGGAGATGAACACACTGGCGTGGCAGGGAGCATAGCCGGTGCCGTGGTCGGCGCCGGCACTGCGTGCGTGGCAGGCGCCGAGTCCACAATGGCAGTTGTAGCCGTGGTACACGCCTCGGGCATCCACCGGCTTTGCCAGTTACTACTGTGGCGATCGGCACCATGGCTGGCGCCAGTGTCGCAAGCACCTTGCCGGGTGGCAACCGCCTTGGATACGATCCCGCCTTTTGTCTTCACCATCCAACTTAGAGACATTCTCAGCCGATACCGTGGCACCCATCAATGTAGCTATGGCGGTGTTGTGCGCCGATCTCTAGGGTCTAAAACACATGGTCTAGCAGCTCACGGACCATGTAGTATCTGAGCGGGCCGTTGCCATCATGCCGCTGCAGACAACCCCATCTCCCTCCTCGCCATCCGCACCTCTGACAGTTTCGTCACCTGAAGATCCCTCGCCACCTGACCTCAACTCCACATCCGACACCCTGCGCTTTGTCCTGGAGTCAGTCGATGTCATTCCGACCTCCGATTCCGTCACCATCTTAGCCATCCCTTCTGTTTGCACCCCTCATGCACACACTTGTCGAGCGAGAGAGCGGATGGCTCAACAGGCTAGACGTGTCCAGCCAACAGTAACACTGCTGACAGCAGCAACATCAGTAGTGACAAACGTTGCAGAGGAGCTGCTTCCATCACCCTTGGTTGCAAGATTGGTATGTCACCCCCTTTCACCTTCTGCCGGTGTGTCGGTCGTATGGGGAATGGACTGTCCGCTTACGACTACCTTGGAGACAAGGACTGAGGCAACAGACGACGGCTTACGACACACTTAGTTGGTGCATCATTTGGAGGGGACAGACACTCTCGCTATGGTGGAGGACTTTTCGTCCAAGGATGAGTGGTCTGACACTGAGTCACCTTCAGAGGAGTTGGAGATTGCACCCATTGTGGCGGAGGGAGTGGGAGAGGCAGTAGAGGTCGTTGATACTTTGATGATAGCCGGGACGATAGGAGCTGTTATGGCGGTGGTAAGAGTTGCAGCAGAACTGTCTCCCTCATCCTCGGTCGCGGGGTTGGTGCGCCACTCCCTCCTAGTTTTTGCCATTCCGTTAGCCGGTGGGGGGGTGGAGTACTCGCCGACGACCACAGGACAGTACAAGATTGATGCGCGGGATAGTGCTGGACGGCGGGAGCATGTGGCTGACCTCTAGGAGGGGACGAATGCCCCTTGTGAGGACGACGAGTAGTACATGAGGGATTGGTCAAACACAAAGTCAATGACAGACGTAGAGGCCGAGTGTGCTGCCGCATTTGGAGCAGCTATAGCACGAGCACAAGAGGACCCCTATACGACAGCAGACATCCGTGTGTGCAATACGTCGGCGGCACCTGATGAGCTTGCAACAGCCATGGTGGAGGACACAGAGCGAGTTGCAGACTTCCGGATCATGGCTTCTTTTACCATCGTCGTTGACACCATGGCGGTTCTAGTCGACGACACAGCAACGACGAGCGCCTACACCAAGCGCCTGAGCTCCGCGACAGACGCCGAGGAGGCAACCGTGGCTGGAGCGGAGGTGCGCGTGCAGAGTTTCATGGCTGAGCTCCGGGAGGCTTCCAGCCGCTATTACACCGTGGATATTCGAGGATGACGGGCTATTGAGAAGTATGTGGACATACACAGGCTTCTCGAGGCAGCTGAGTGGTCTCTATAGGATGCACGTCTGGGACAGGCGGACCTCCAGCAGCTGGTGGATGATGGGTTGCACACTAGGGGACGTGAGGAGCACCACGACAGTGACCGCACCTTCGATGGCCGCGATGACGTCGCGGATGCAGATGTATCTACACATGTCGACGTCTGGCCAGCAGCTGACGACCGAGCGACAGGTGTGTCACAAGCAGCAGGTGCCTTTGCAGCAGTCGCTCCTATAGCCCCAGACGATTTACGTCGCGACTCATTGTCTTGCGCCCACACCCTGCCAGCAACTCGTGGCCAGGCAGCACTTGAGTCAACGGCTGACGTAGAGGACGTCGACTTGTGCGACAAGCAGGCGCAGCTCCACTCCTTCCTACGGGATGAGACCGCGAGGCTGCAGGAGGCTATGGCTCGTGCCGACGCGCACATGATCGAGGTCCACCGTCAGGTTTGTTCCGCGACTGACTGCCTACATGCTGCGGATGCAGCCAGTCGGTCGGATGCTGTGTCAGAGCTCCTTGAGATCCACACGCGCCTCGACGCTGCGGAGACAGCGAGGCAATGTGCAACTCAATAGTTGGAGGCCATACATCAAATGATTATTCTGGAGGAGGTCCTCAGCGCTGCACCAGTCACATCAGCAGGTGATGATAGCAGTGATGACTACGATAGCGACGACGACGCTCCGAGGTGAGGCTCTGTACGAGCACATCCCACCAGCATCATCGTCACTCTTGCTATTGTTGTACAGGGATATGTGTCCATGGGGGAGTCGTGCTCCCTCCTGAAGGATTGTGTTGGGAGCAACCATCAGCTTTGCTCTTGCTGTGAGCTTCTGCACCCCAGGGGAAGTGTTGGTGTGCGGGCTTTGGCCTGACACCCTGATGAGGACAGCGTGGTTAGATTGTGTCTGGCATGATGCTTTAGTCGAGGTTACGCTGGTCGAGACACGCTCACCTGGTGACTTGTATCGTTGTGACGTGGAGACCCATAACCTTTATGTGTTATGTATGCTCCATGCATGCAAACAGGTGTGGTCGAGACTCGGACCCCGGAGACATGTTCCAAAGTCATGAGGAGAACATGTTGCCTTCTACCTCTTCTATGATGTTTGGCACATGGTTGTGTATGTCTTGCACGGTCGAGACCTGGGCACTTAGTGAGTTAAACCACTGTCTCGAGGAGACCTTGCATTGTGGTTGGTGTCGAGGCAGCTAGGGGGTGTTGGTTTGTGTGGCTTCCACCCGTCACGAGCGACGACTGTAATGATTACCCGTGTACCTAGCACTGGTGGTGTGGAGCAGCAGTACTGGAGAGAACGATGACATGTGTTGTGATTTGTGACGTTCCTGTCGACCTATATAGTTTATAGTGACCACTCGGTCGTGTCCATACTCGTGCAAATCCCTGATGCGGACCCTGGAGGCACCGGTGTGTCATCTGGTGGTGGACTACCATCCTGGATATGACTGACGACCGTTCCAAAGCTCCGAACGCTACCCGGGACCTCCTGTAGTTTTTCTGCAGCACACAGGAGTTTATTGGTGGACTGGCCGTGGGCCCGATTTGCATGTTTTTGTATTGTGTGTCCAGCGCTTGATGCCGGATGCATGCATGTGACCAGTCATAGCGTTCGGCTTTTGATTCTACACATCTAGATTCAGACGTCTTAGCGTTCTGACATGTCTCTGCAGAGTTACGGCCAAAACAGTGGGTTTGGGCCGGTTTTAGGACAGATCTTGCACTGCCGTGTGCGACACCCGCCCTGCGCCACGGCAGGTACTTATGCCATGGACCTGTCATTTGTCATCTCTATCTGCAAATGCTATTGAAGCATTCTGACACTTTGCCTTGTGTCTCCTAGCCAGACCCTTGCCGTTGTGTGCACGACTGATGACTATCGTCACCATCTGACAAGGCACTGGCACCTAGTCAGCGACTGTGTCGCTAGGAAGCTTCCACGCATCTTCTTCTGGTATCAGAGTAGTGAGACAGTTCTCACCTTTCTACGCAGCAGAGATGCAGCAGAGCAGCAATAGTTAGAGCCATAGCTACAGTAAACCCACAAGGACCCGTCGACGAGAGCAGACCACCGTCGACGTCGCTCACCACCTCCATGTGAGACTACAGTTTCCAGTAGCACTCAGTAGTAGCAGCAGCAGCAACGCAACAGAGTAGCAGCACAGCAGCAGCGGCAGCAGCAACGGAGGCAGCAGCGTAGGGCGGCAGCACCACAGCAGCTGCCTGCGGCGGCAGCAACTCAGCAACAACGCAGTAGTAGCGGCAGCAACAGCAGCAGTGACAGTAGCAGCAGCGGCGGCAGCAGCACAGTAGCAGGGTAGCAGCAGCGGCGGTAGCAGCGGCAGCAGTAGCAACACAGTAGGAGCAATGGCAGCAACAGCAGCGGCAGTAGCAGCAGCAGCGCAGCAGCAGCAGCGACAGTAGCGCGCGGCGGTTGCAGCAGCCGTAGTGCGCAGCAGCAGCAGCAGCACGCGGCTGCTGCCATAGCCGCGCGTGCAGCGGCCAGGTGGCCGCTCCGCATGCAGCCGCACGGCTGCTGCTGCAGCTGATGGCACAGCAGCAGCAGTAGCCAAGTACAAGCTGCTACGCAGCTTCCGTGTAGCTCCCGCACGGCTGCTGCAGAGCGACTGCCAGCTCTCACAGCGGTCGCGAGAGTTGACCCAAAACAAATTGCGCTGATGTCAGCATTCCTACCTGCTGACGTCAGGAGATCTTGCTGACGTTGGCAATTTGTTGCTGACGTCAGTACTTGCCTTGGTGAAATTTTTGGCCGGAGGGTCAAAAGTTGCCAGCGTTTAAAATCCTCAAGAAACACTCACGTTTCTGTAATTTGACCACGTTGACGTCTCGGCCCATAATGAGCGGCACCATGGCTCCGCTTGATGAGAAGGGAAAGAGGGTACTAGATCCTTGTTCTTCCCCCTCAGGGGTCATGAGCCCAAGCTCGCAGGCCATTGAGGACCTGCGGAGCCAGCAGGATGAGATGTGTTGCTTGTAGCAGGAGTATTCTGACGCCATCCGTACAGTTACCGAGCTCCTTCGAGGACAGTCCACGACTCCACGACAGACTCTTGAGGGAGCGGCCGGGGTCGCACCGTCTACATAGCAGTCCGATCCAGCATCGGAGACAGGAGCTGGAGCCGACCCGCCACGTCTTGACCCGCCGACTCTTGATCCTTGGGACGTTGATCCAGACATGCCAGGCATGGAGGGCGACTCCCTAGAGCACGAGATTCGTGTGCTTTAGGATCATATTTGCCAGCTTCAGACGAGCTCTCGGCCCCCACACACGTCTCGCTTTCCGGAGTTTTGATCGTCGCCTGATCTCCACACCGACGACTTCCCTCTTCTTGGCGTCTTTCTTTTCTCCCGTCCTTCTCAACCTGTGGTTGCTCTCCCTACGGAGCGGCAACCTAAGGACTTCGAGACGCCACCCCCACGGTACGTTAGCGAGGACGGCCTTGACTGGTGGGAGATCCTCTTCCAGGTCTGGGCCACTTCAGAGGGCGTGTGGCCCTACTACCACAGTCCGTATCAGACTACGTACCGAGCTCAGGTGCTGACAGCGGCTAGGGTGATGCGCAGACTTCTCTACGCCATGCCAAGCGAGACGGTTGTTGACTTCTGCCCATTCCTTGGCGAGGCTGGCACAGGCACCTGCGCAGATCCACGTGGGGGATGGGACCTAGCATTGTCCCTGCTTGCTGTAGACACGCATGCCACCTGTGCAACGCACATCAGTGCCTTTCACTCCCTTCGCCAGGGGCCTGCTGAGCCTGCAACCAACTACTGGCGATGCGCCATGCACATTTACACGCGCCTTGGGACTTCAGGAGGCACACAGCTGTGGGCGCTCCGCACGATCATGCTCGGGGTTTGCCTTGAGCACACAGATATCTTCACGCGGTACAGCGATGCCGTGCTCGAGCCCTTCTCGGCCTCACTATAGCTTCTTCCTTGGGCGCACCAGCTTTTCCTCCAGGTGACTTCCGCCCGTGAGGTAGCAGTGGCTCATCAGGATACCTCCATTGCTACAGCAGTCACCGCGTCACCTCTAACACCCCTCTTGCAGACCCCTTCTCCATCCTCTGTCTCGTCCTCCTCCTCCTCTTCTGCCCTGATTACACCGACTCAGACACAGGGTGTCGCGGCAGCAGCAAAAGGGAAGAAGGGGCGACGGAGGCGTGGCTCGGGCCAGCAGCAGCCGTAGCAGCAGCCGTCATCGGGTAGCTGCATTGGGCCCTCTGTTCACAGCTACAACTGTGGAGGCACCCATCGCTACACCGAGTGCCAGCAACTGCTTGACTGGGTGCGGATTACTCGTGGGCTCCAGGCTGTGCACGTACTATAGCCTACTTTGAGTAGCGCATCCTCCGGGCGCGCGACGACCATGACCACAACAGTTCCCGCTTCACCACCGACGACCAGAGGCGATCCTGACCCATGCGACCGCACCATCACCGAGCTCAGACACCTTCTGGCACTTCGCTTTTAGGGAGGTGCGAGTGTGTTGTCACAGCGGGGTGGTTCATAGACCGTCTGTTTGTTTGTTCTTGTGACTCAGGATGACTTGTGTGGGGGGGCACAGTCGGCATGTGATAACGATGAGCCTGGGTCTACGGACTAGATTCATGAGTCTCACCTTTGTGCCCTTCGTCGTTCCTCCCCACGTGCTGCCCAGCGTCCGGCCGAGGCCGAGTGTTCCGTTGCTCATTGTACAGTGACGTCCTCTAGTCGTGATCCCGGTGGCACTTGGATCATCGATTCCGGTGCCACTCATCACATGACTTGTCGTCGCAGTGATTTTGTTGTTCTCGGACCTGTTGCATCTGTTTGTCCTGTTCGCACAGGGTGTGGTCAGTCCTTGCCAGTCCAGGGTGTTGGGGTTGTCGGTTTCGATGGTCCGTCTGGTCCCATGTATCTTTCCAAGGTGCTATTTGTGCCTGACCTTGAGCTCAGCTTGCTTTCTGTACGTGCTTGCACACTGATGGGACTCTCTGTGGAGTACACTATAGAGTCCGCAACTGTGACTACTCTTGACACTCGTAGCGTTGTCCTTCGTGCCTCTGTTGTGGATGATCTGTATCGTGTCTCTCGGACTTGTGCTCCTTGCTCCCCCTCCTCTTCGGCTCGTGTTTTTGTCACTGGTGTTCTGTCTCCTGAGCATTAGCGATTACTTCATCGCCACCTATGTCATGTAGGTCCCGACACTGTGTCGAAGCTCATTCGAATACAGCCCGCTCTTGGTGTTGTCGCGACTTCTTTTGAGAAGCTGCCCAAGACCGACTGCCTCTTTTGCGCTCTGGGTAAGATGCATCGTTGCACCTACCCTGACTCCCGTTCACGCGCACTTCGTCCCCTCGAGTAAGTTCACTCGGACCTTCTTGGTCCCCTACCTGTCGAGTCTCTGTCCGATCGGGGTCGGTACGTCCTGACCTTGACTGATGACTTCACTCGGATGCGGTGGGTCTACAGTCTATGCCACAAGAGTGACGCCGCTCTCGCAGTTCATCTTTGGCTAGTGATGAGTGAGCGTCAGTCTTGCCACACGCTGCAAACCTTTTGCTCGGATCGCGGCGGCGAGTTCCTTGGTGAGATGGACAGCCTCTTCGTCGAGCACGGGATTTTCCACCAGGTCTCCGCTCTTGCTACTCCTCAGTAGAACGATGTCACTGAGCGCTGGAACCGCACCATGGAGGATGCAAATTGCGCTATGCGGTCTGAGTGCTGTCTTCCGGAGTCCTTCGTTTTTGAAGGCTTCGCCTACATGACTTGGGTCTGGAACCGCCTCCCGCACGGTCCTCTTCCGGACCACGTCACACCGTATGAGCTCTGGTTCGGCCACCGTGCTGACTTGCGGCTCGTTCACGTCTGGGGATCCTTGGCTTCTGTGTGGTACACTGAGGACCAGCAGGGGTCCAAGGTCTTACCGTGGGGTCGCTTGTGCGCCTTCGTCGGTAGCTCCCCGTGGTCGAAGGCATGGCATTTTTGGGACCCTACTCGTCGTCGCATTGTTGAGTCCCGCGGCGCCCTCTTCTTTGAGTCCCTCACCTACCGTGATCTGACTTTGATCATGTCGCTGTCCGTCGCGCATGTTCCCACATGTGAGGTTTCTTGACGGATGGGGGAGCCTACGCCTGCGAGCATAGATCACCAGGCTGATGGGTCCGTTCGAGGTCCCTCCACTTCTCTGGCCCTTGATGACCCAGCGATCATCGCTATCGGTCCAGAGATCTCTCCAGCACCGCCGGCTCCTACACTTGCCCCTTCACGCTCCACAGGTACGCATGATCATATTCCTGTGCATAATCCTGCGACCGCATCTGTGTGCGCCAGCAGCCCTGCCTCCGTGCATGGATCTGCCTCACCTGCTCCTACTGTCACAATGAGCCTGATGCCTCCCACACCCGCATCTCCTTGCATGGCAACACCAGCTCCCTTGTCTCAACCCTCCCAAGCTGTGATTATGCCCGTTCGTGAGCGTGAGGTGCGTCCCTCGAGCGCGGGTTACTCTCGTGAGCCTGGTGGTCGCCTTCGACCATTGGACTCCAGAGCTCAGCGAGTGTCTGGTCCCGCGCCCGGGCGCTCTACTCGTAGCATCGTGAGTGGTGATCCCGGCACAAAGGCCCTAGGCCTGAGNCTGAGGCGTGCGCTCTTGCCACGCAGAGCTCTCCCTCTATGGCGCCTGACCCCGGCACACTGAGGGAAGCTCTCTCATCACAGGATGCTGACGCGTGGCGTGCTGCTTGCCTGGATGAACGCCGCGCCATCCGCGAGTACGGAGTTTACGAGCTAGTCGACCTTCCACCCAGGAGAAAGGCTATTTAGGTCAAGTGGGTCTTTCGCGAGGAGGTGAAGCTGGATGGCTCACTGGAATGCCACAAGGCCTGCTTGGTCATCAAGGGGTACTCTTAGATTGAGGGCATAGATTACAATGACACATTTGCCCCTGTCGGCCGCATGACCTCAGCTCGAGCTCTGTTCGGTGTAGTGGCTCATCATGACTGGGAACTGCACCAGATGGATGTGAACAATGCGTCCCTCCATGGCTCTCTGGACGAGGAGATTTACGTGGCTTAGCCATCCGGCTTTGAGGACGGTGACAAGGTCTGGTACTTGAGCGAGTCCTTGTACGGCCTCAAGCAGTCTCCTCGGTGTTGGAACTAGGAGATCACTGGCACCCTGACTCGTGCTGGATATGTACAGAGCGAAGCAGATCCCTCTCTCTTCATCCGACAGATGCCTGAGCGATTCACCGCCACCCTGGTTAATGGCGACGACCTTCTCATTCCGTCTCCTTCAATGAAGGCCGTGAAGGAGGCCAAGGTTGTCCTCCGGAGTGCCTATAGGATGAAGGACCTTGGTCGTGCAGCGGTGTTTCTTGGCATGGAGATCATGCGAGACCGCAAACGCCGCACTCTATTACTGCATCAGGCCCAATACGCACGTGTTGTGGGGGAGCGCTTTAGCGACCTTCTCATTGCAATGCCCACGGCTTCCACACCTCTTAAGCCTGACGGGCAGGATGCCCTGAAGGTTGACGATCCCACACATCTGGGGGAGACAGTGGATGTGACCCTGTACCTCCGTCTCATCAGATCTCTGATGTACTTGGCCACCACCACAGATCCTGACATCGCATTTGCCGTCAACCTCCTTGCCAAGGTTTCGCAGGCTACACGCGCTAGAGCCCTTCATGCGGCTATTCAAGTGGTGCGGTACGTGGTCTCCACACCGTACCTTGGACTCTACTTTCGCCGGCAGTGTTCGGTGGTCCTTGACGGCTACACGACAGCGACTGGGCCTGGAGCCCACATGGACACATTTGCACTGGTTACGTGTTCCTGGTCGGTGGGACCGCTGTGTCCTGACATAGCGGGAAGCAGGGCTGCATTGCACGTACCTTTTCTGAGGCAATGTACATTGCTCTGGGTGCAGGGGCTACTGAGGCGATATGGTTGCATGCGCCTATTGTATGAGCTTGGCTTGTCAGTACCAGCTATCATGCTTCGCTCCGACAACCAGAGTGCTCTTGCCATTGCGGAGAACTCTGGTGTGTTTCATGCACGTACGAAGCACATTGCAGTTGAGCACCACTTCGTGCGCGATCGGGTGGAGCGACACGTGATCTCGGTCATTTGGGTTGGCACTAACATGCAGCGTGCTGACTTCTTGACGAAGGCACTAGCACGCGGAAAGTTCCTCATGGCCATTCGTTCTGTTGGACTTCGCCCCTTGTCTGAGAGTGGTTGAGTGTGGGGTGTGTCCATATCTGTGTCACATTTATCGTTGCACATGTTTTTGTACTCGTCTCAGTGCTGCACGTGTATGGACATGCGTACCATCGGGTCATGGGGGAGTATTGTGATTTGTGACGTTCCTGTCGACTTGTACAGTTTACTGTGTGCTGCAGAATTGCAGTCCATCTGCAATTGCAGTCCATCTGGTGGTGGACTATCCGGACGCTACCCGGGAACTCCTGCAATTCTTCTGCAGCACACAGGAGTTTATCCGTGGACTGGCCGTGGGCCTGATTTGCATGTTTTTGTATTGTGTGTCCACCGCTTGATGCCGGATGCATGCACGTAACTAGTCGTAGCGTCCAGCTTTTGATTCTACACGTCTAGGTTCAGACGTCGTAGCGTTCTGACATGTCTGCGCAGAGTTACGTCCAAAACAGTGGTTTTGGGCCACTTTTAGGACAAATCTTGCACTGCCGCGTGCGACACCCACCGTGCGCCGCGGCAGGTACTTACGACTGTTATGCTTTGTGCCATTCCTGTACAGTTTACTGTGACCACTCGGCCGTGTCCAAACTCGTGCAGATCCATGAGGCGGGCGGCCCCGGTGGCACCGGCGCGACGACAGGCTGCGGACTACAACCTTGGAGCTGGCCGACCACTGCACCAGAGCCCCAGATGCCACCGGGACTCTCTGCTGTGTCTTCTACATCTTGCAGGCATCTTTCAGCAGACTGGCCATGAGGCTTTTTTGCATGTTTTTGCATTGTATGCTCACTGTCTGTCAATGGATGCATGCATGTGACCAGTCGTTGCGTCCGTCTTTTGATTCTGCACGTTTAGGTTTAGACGGCGTAGCATTCTGACATGTGTGCGCAGAGTTACGGCCAAAACAGTGGTTTTGGGCCGGTTTTAGGACAGCTCTTCGACTGCCGCGTGCGACACCCGCCGTGCGCCGCGGCAGGTATTTATGCCTTGGACCTGTCATTTGTCATTACTCTCTGCATATGCTATATTGAAGCATTCTGACACTTTGCCTTGTGTCTCCTAGCCAAACCCGTGCCGTAGTGTGCACGACCTGTGACTGTCGTCACCGTCTGATCAGGCACTGACGCCTAGTCAGCGGCTGCGTTGCTAGGAAGCTTCCACGCATTTTCTCATGGTATCAGAGCAGTGAGACAGTTCTCACTGAGCTGCGCAGCAAAGACGCAGCAGAGCAGCAGCAGTGAGAGTCACCGCTACAGTAGAGTTCCTGAGGCCTGTTGGAGACAGCCGGTCGCCGTCTACGCAGCCCCACCCACCACGTGAGATCGCAGCAGTAGAGGCAGCAGCAGCATTGTGCACCGCCACGCGAGGTGCGTGGCGGTTGCAGTGAGTGCAGCCGCCCCTCCCACAGCTGCAGCAGGAGAGCAGTAGCAGTAGAGAGGCGGCAGCAGCAGCGCAGCAGCAGCGGCCGCAGAAGCAGCGGCGGCAGCAGCAGCACGGCAGCAGCAGCGGTAGCAGCAGCGCAGCAGCAGCGCAGCAGCAGCGGCGGAAACAGCAACGCAGCTGCAGCAGCGGCAGCCGCGGCGGCAACAGCAGAGCAGCAGTAGCAGTAGCAGCAGCAGTAGCACGGCAGCGGCAGTAGCAGCAGCGCGTGGCGGCGGCAGCGAGCAGCAGCCGCAGTGTGTAGCAGCAGCAGCGTCAGCAGCAGGAGCAGCAGCGCAGCCGCTGCTGCCACCGATGCATCCGCAGCTACACAGCTGCTGCTGTAGCTGACAGTGCAGCTGTAGCAGCAGCTGGGCGAAAGCTGCTGCGCAGCTTCCGTGCAGCGTCCACGGCCGCCGCGGAGCGGTTGCACGCGCGCGCAGATTCGCAAAGAAAAAAAAAAGGGAAGATAAGCCTACTGAGTCAAATTCTTGGCCGGACAGTCAAAAGTTGCCAGCGTTTCAACTTCTCGAGAAACAGTAACATTTTTAAAATCCGACAAACTTCATCCGTCGCCCCATAGTGAGCGGCGACATGGGCCTGTCCGACAACAAGGAGAAGGGACCAGGCGATCCCTCCTCTTCCTCGTTTGGCATACTGAGTCCACGCTCGCAGGCCATTGAGGACCTACGCAGCCAGCAGAATGAGATGCGTCGTTTCCAGAGAGAGCAGACTTACGCTATCCGCACGCTGACTGAGCTTCTGCGCGCTCAGTCCACGGCCCCTCCGCGGATTTCCGAGGGAGCTGCCGGAGTTGCGGCCTCTACCCAACATTCGGTCCAGGC